>KE528442.1:0-17098 GCA_000441915.1 Genlisea aurea | reverse complement strand
GTTTTCGTGAATGTTGATTACGGATAAAATAGTGAGTAAAATTTTGCAATAGGGACTAAAATTGACAATAAATCAAAATTAATGGACTAAATCTATCTTTTTTTCAAACTGGAGGGACCAATATTTAAAATTTGGAAAATTTGATAGACAAAAAATGTGAAAATCCAACAAAAAAAAATGTATTTAACTCTCGGTACAAATACATAAAAATAAGGATGAAAATGTATTTGCATGGCAGTTTTGAATTGAATAAAAAAAGTAGTCAGTGCCGTTAATCGGTGCTGACTGCGCGGTGTCAGAACTCAGAAGTGTAGTTTGCTTTGCTGACCTTGAAATATAAATAAATGGCTGCGGTGCCTTTGTCATCCACCCCCACCGCCTTCCATATCCAATACACACAGCCCGCAAATCCTATTTTTTTTATCTTCCCAATTATTTTCAAAATTTTAAAAATATTGATCTATTCAATTTTTATTTATTTTTTTTTTTAAAAAATACATATTTAATTTTCCGTAATTTTAAATTTCGTTTACCAAGCCACCTACGAAAATGAAATTTAACAGAAAGACTAGTTCGATTGATCTTGAATGTTTGTTTTACGATTAAAATTTTATAATAGATATTAAAATTGACTTAATCCCATCATCCATGATGAATCAAAAAATGTATCTATCGGTTAAAAATCGAAAACATAATCAAGCGCCCTAGAACAGATCAACTTTCTTTTTGTACACATCTTGTTTCCACTTGGGTAACTTGTAGAAAGCTTCCCTTCTCATTCCCAGAACCAATTTAAATTCTTCATCGCACAGATACGCCTGATGACAAAAAACAACATAATGTGAAATGGTTCCCCATTCACTTAAGAGATGCACAATCAAAAACCAACACACCACCTCTCGCCTCTTGCAGTCGATGATCCCTTTTGCAGGCTTCCCTGATGAGGAGGAGGAGGAGCTCTTCAACTCCTCGTAACTATACGTCGTTTCGACAGCTCCACATTCGAACTCATTCGCAGCCTCCATCTTCGTCTCGGCCGTCAGAACGGACGATAATGCAGCCACCGCAGCAGCTCTCTGTGATCCCTCACTGTTATTATTACTATTACCTCCGGCTGCTTTTGCTGATGCACTTGTTGTTGTTGTCGTTCTTACGGAGGAGGAGTTGAATGCAGAATTCAGAGCAGCCAGAGCTGAAGCCCTTTGCGTCGGACCGCTGCTACTCGACCTCTCCTGATCCCACAAGGCGCACGACGTTAATTATTTCAGAACAGGCTAAATTTTTACCAAACACTCATTCGGATGGTTATTTGCCACATACGAGATAGGAATGTATTTCTATATTCTAACACATTTTTCGATAGCAATAAAACTTTCGATAGGAAGTGGAACAAAGTCGTCGTCATCACCTCTACCGCCGAGTGGCCGGAACCGAAGAGTTGAGCGACCTTCTTTTGGAATGAGTTTCCATGAGTCGTCTATATTCATAAAACAGCCCGTTAACGAGTAAAACAAACGTGAGTCAAAAAAAGAGCAAATAATACTACTCATTTTCGGATCATCGATACTGTCAACGTACTACAGTAGCTTTAGCAGGATCCCACGAGAAATATCTGGTGAAGAAGCAAGGCTCATTTCCTTCAGTGATTTTATACAGCGGAACGTTATACGGCAACCCGTCCGAGACAGCTGCCGTCTCAACGTATTTCTGTGAACAGTAGTCCGAAGCAAAAGACGAAATATAACACATTCAAAAAAATAAAAAACGACGATGTAGAATAATCAGTAAGCAGTACCTCTCCTATTTCAAAAGAATTTTTCTTTTCTTCGGCATCAACAGATTGTCCGACCCAAACGAAAACTTCAGCATGCGTGTCGAGGATCATGATATCCTCGGTTAAGAGATCATCTTGTGAGAAATTATATATCTCTTCAAACTGACAAAAATGAAATTTCAACAGCTGAAATTTACATTTTAAGAAAACTTCCAAGCTGAGTTCAATGAATATATATACCTCAAATTTTCCTGGAAATAAATGAAACAGCCCATGCAAAATAATACGAAAAGTCAGAATGGAAACTTCAATAACCGTAAAAACTAACAATAAAGCCACAGATAATTGCAAGGAAAAACAATTTGTTACCTTTGATAGATGAGTAAAGAAACAGGTGGGGATCTCTGACAATGTCTAAGGACACTTTTTTACTGGTGTAAGTCAGTTTTCCTCCAAGAGCAAACCAGAAGGAGGAGCTCTCGGTCCCTTCTTTATTGTGCTTAATCTGAGATCCCGGCTGATAGAATTGTAACAAAAAAAAAATTAATGGTACTAATACTTGTTTTAAAAATAACCTTTTTATGAATAGTTCAATTTTTTATTATACTTCGCAAGACACCAAAATTTCTACAAATAGTTTCCAGCAAAGATGAGATTACCTTGAGAAATTCAGCTATTTTGGTAGCCGACCGCTGTTGTTCAGGCGTACCCTTCTTGCCATGCCAAATGAAAACCAAAGATGGAGTTTGAAGCACAAAACATTCATTTGAATTCAAAGAAGTTGCCACCTGACATGGGAATAAAAAAAATGACTTACTTAACAAGGGTAAAGAATGCTCTTGAAATAAGTATTCCCAAGTCGAGGTTTCTTTTGAAGCTTCGACTGACTAGAAACCCTATCGAATTCTTTCGCGCTTTTGAATGATAACAAGACTATATATATATATATATATACATATAATGAGCTTACAGCTTCAACTTGAACAGCTCTTTCGGTCTGTGGAGAAGTACTAGATAAGCGGATGAGTGCAACACCATCAGTAGTGTATGTTTCATCACTCAAGTATTGATCACCGATATACTGCTTGTAACCAGAACAATTTCCACCCTGATAACAGGCTTAAGATTTCAAAAACTGAAAAAAAATTTTTTTTTTTCCAACTAATAAATATTTTATTTTGTTTCATATCTTCAAGCAGTGAAATGAAAGTGTAATTTACCTTAAGCACCACCATGGCCGGAAATATTGAAACAAACTGTGGTGGCTCTCGTTCTTGACATACCCTGCCCTGAAGAATACGCAACTTACATATCTCTTCACTCGATACCTCGTTTTCAATGAAAAGGGGAAAAATCATCAAAATTAGAGTAGTTCCAAATTACCAAAACAGGTCTCCCCTTCAGTGAGCTGCACATTGTATTGGCCAGTGCGGCAACAGTGACCCGATCCTCCTGGAAACCGTAATATGAATCAAACCATTTTGAAACAGACAATTGGTTATTAGAGAAAAATTGCAGACAATTGAGTAACAAGACATAGTTGTACAGAGTGGCATCTATTTTTTTCCACGAATAACCAACTTTATAATTGCAATTAGTGACAGCATGTAGTACAGTCATATGATCAATTTGACAGCAAAACCATTGGCTTAAAAATGCAGCTGCTATTATTTTTCTTTTTGTGCATATCAAGATATTATGCAATTACTGGAAGATGCTAATGCCTGTAGTAGCATTGGTTTAAAAAGCATTATCCGGAAATATGGCATCAGTTTTTCATCGATAACTATATTTATGCCTTCAAGTGTATTACCTGGATGCTATCATTTCCAATCCAATAACACAAGTAATAATCTTCTTTTCTTTCACTGGAATGGTACGTATAGAGCAAAATGTAGCAATCTCCACTGTAAAATTTACCTACATCCTCATGAGGCACTGGAGTTTTGGAACTACCATCAATTCTCCAAACCTGGAAACATGGAATAACGTTCCGCTCTGATTATATTGAGGGGCCAAATTGCTAATTTCACCTATCCATGGAAAAGCATAATACCTCACTTTTTCCAGCTCCTTCTAGCAATTGAGGAACGTGTTCAATCACAGGAGCACTTTTACTATTACCCTTTACATCCCCACCTTGTTGTTGCTTAAGCAAAGCTACAAAATTTTGAGAAAAAAATTAGTTTCAGTACTTGGTTGATATGCTGAGTCAAATTAATGGACAACATAGGATTAAGTAAGTAGACCTGCTACTTTTCCTCTTCCTCCTTCAGCATCAGCAGAATGCGCTGACGTAGAGGGCCAAGAATTAAATTTCGATTTGAAAGAATGAGTCTCAAAACCTTCAATAAGGTGAGTTACTAGGGTCGACCTCGGTTTGTTTTGACTGGCTATAAAATCCTGAAATATCATTTATCACATAATGCATACATGTACGAAAGCATTTGTAACTTATATGTACCCATTTAGACATAGGATTAATGATCACATACTGGTTATTAAGATAAGAATGAGATTTTTTTTTAAAAAATGTATCTTTTCTGGGTTATGTAACTTATATACCTACCTCATTTTTATAAATAAATGGCTGATTAATAAAAACTAACAGTGGAGTTGTAGCCTCAATTTTTTTTTTTAGCATTTTACCTCTACAGTTTTGATAGCGGATTTCCTCTCATCAACTTGAGTTAACCGGCCAAACCAAACAAATACCTCAGCACCACAATCCATTACATAGCATTTGTTCTTCTCCAAAAGTGCCTTAGCAAGTTCACCTTCTATAGACTCTACTTTATCACCAACAATTCTGCATAATGAAAAAGTTACCTTGGCTCAAGCATTTAAGTTAAAAAAAAATTGCTACTAAAGAATGCAGTTAATTACCTATAAAGTTGAGCATCGGCCGTCTCCGGAATAATATCATCATCACTGGTAACCTTCTTACTAATTGGAGCAAATCCACCAAAGAGGACCCAAAATTCACCAGAAGCTGTCTCAGCTTGTAAATTTCCATCATCTGGAGTCAATTCATTAAATTTTAAAACTATGAGCATAAAATTGAAAATAGAATACAAAATACAGGAAAGAGCGGGCTTACCAACGATGGCAACATCACACACTCCTTCATGAAATTTGTCCTTCAAAAATTGAATTACTTCTAATGCCTTGGCTCTTTCCTGAATATTGGAGTTTGCTCCGTTGAACTGATATATTTTGTCTTTTGTGTGGAGGATAAAAACATCGTCGTGATTCAGAGATGACCGAGAAAATGGGACCTGCACGTGTTGAGAAGAGACGTATATTGTCCAATAGAATGACCATGAGGGTTAGCAAGTGTGAAATTTTCAATAATATGTTCTGTAGACCTAATACCAATGCATTTAACATGTCTGTCTTTCTCACCTGCCTCAGTCGTGCAGCTCGTTTTCCTCTACAAACATACAATCGCATTTCAAACTCTTCTTCTTCTTCTACTACTTCAACTTTCTTAAATCCAGGAGCGGCACCACCTTCCAGGGGCATGATACATGGCTTAAAATACGATAAGAACTTATATGATTCATGACCTTGAATTTCTCTATGCTGCACTGCACGACAACCTAGAATTGCATCAAGTTCAACAGTCTTCATAGCCGCAGTCTCAGCTTCATCCTAAGAAATTTAAAGTCCAAGCTATAAATAAGTAAAGAGAAAAATTAACATATCGGAAAACAGCCATACAACATCAAAACCTGGCTAGTGTCCTTTCCAAGCCAGAAGTAAATGTCGTAAAGATAAGCACCTCCTTTACCAGGACTAGTCTGATTAAAAAATCATTTCCATTTGGCAGGTAAGAAACTATATATATTATTCAAAGATCTAAAGATCGAAGATCAGAATGGATCATGACACCTGAAGAATAATATAAGAATCTCCAGAATAAAATTTGCCATAATCAGATTTTGGCAACGGCAATGGCTGGAAGTTCTCGATCCTCCAGATTTCAGTGCCTCTATTTTTTGTTTTTGTTAGGGAATAACAACATAAGGTTTCAAATAGAAATATCTTAATTTCAAAGGCTAAATAACAAGTAGCACATAATCACTGCACATGGTTTCAGATATATGAACGGGCTCTGAAACTAAACATCACAATTTTAAATCGTTCATATTAATCAAAATTAAAAGGTGGAATGGTGAAATAAAATAGAATTTGTGAATCCTTCATCAACCAATAACAACATTCATGACAGGATACACTTTCTGGCCAACTCCTTGAAAAGCAGGCTCCAGAGATTTTATGGAGCTAGCCATGATTGTGTTTAATGCAGCAATATTAGCTGCCAAAACATACGAACAAAGAGGCAAAATGAAATTCGTAAAAGAAAGAAGCCATAATAATTCGAAGATGAATCAAACTAAGACCATGCATGCATCATTCTGAGAAGGGGAAATGCACACACCCTGAAGATCGCAAAACAAAAGATAGAATGCCAACGATAAATAGTGCAACGAGACTGGAAAATAACCTTATGGATATCGAAAATCGACTTCATGGCCTCTTTTTTCACCGCTAAAAAGACAATGTAACAACATGCATTCCATGTACGCACATTCCATTTTTAAAAAAGAAGATTAAAAAGGGAAATCAAGTGCAGAATAATAATCTTCAGATATCATAAGAGGCCTAATCCCTGAGAACATTTCTTTAATGCACCAATCACTTGATAAAAAAAATAAAAAATCCAATAATCGAACAAACTCCATCTCAAAAAGAATCAATTGACGCAATCCAATCAAAAAAGAGTCACCTACCTCATAATGACGCAAAGGAATTGGCATGATCCAGAATCAGAGACAAGAAATTGATCAAAAACAAAAAACTCGAACCAACACCCTTCCTTTCTTCATAATCATCTCATGAAGGGATGGATGAATTTGGGATCCACGAAAGACATGCAGACTGCAGAGCTGACAAATAAATTTTAAAGGAAAAAAAAAAAAACAGTCTTCTTCACGAAAAAGATTATCTTTTTTTTAACCAATGTTTCCACCAAAATTTTTATTTTGATTTTAAATTTTAACCAATTCTAATAAAATAAATCTCATTTAAAATTCAGGTGACATATTTGTCATCATCAATAATTTCAAATAATACGGAAATATTCTTTACAAAATACAATATTACAATATCTCATCAACAAATTATCATATAGGAAGGGAAATAATCTTACCACAGTTGTAATAACCAAAACTAATTATTCATCACTATACCACGTTTCATCATCTTGGGTCTAGGTTTCATTTGCTTCAAAAAACATGCTTGAAAACTAACCATACCTCGTAAAACCTCGATTATCTTCAACTCAATATCCATTCCATTTGGTTCAACAACTCCTAATGATCTGCCAACAGCTTCCATTGTACTCATACACCCTGCAAAGGGTTCTTTCCTGAGGATCAACTCTGAGTCAAAAATGGACCCACCATCCAATGTATAATCGAAATTAAAACAGACTTGGGTGGCGAATCTGGATAGGAAGGGAAAACTAGCAGCAACCATTTCTTTCGCATGATTCCAAGTCCCATCAAAAACGATAAGAACACCTTCATCTTTCACTGTTTCATCACAAGGGGCTGCAAAAGCCTCTCGAATTGGGACAGCATTTGGGCCTGTACAAATAAAGTTCTCATTAGAACAACACAAAACCAATCCCACACGCAATACGACGAGCCAAATACCAACACCATTGCGGGTTCCGTAGCGAAATGTCAGCCACCATTATAGTGTAGTGATTCATGGATAGAAATCGGTAATTTGATAAATAAAAATATCTAAGGCCTATCAGAACTACATCCTTCCGATGCAAGATTAACGATGATGTATACGAACCCTAAATCACCACAAGCAGAATTATATCAAGAAACGTCATCTCTTTCAGTGCATCGATAGACATACCAGGGAAGAGATAAAAGACTCGACCGCGTCGTCCTTCGCGGGCTTGATCATGGTGAGAATCGAGAATCTTCGAATCCCCCAATTTCAACTTCCGACCGCTGACAATCTCACAATTCCTAAGACATTTGGAGAGAACGGGAACAGTGGCGAGCTTGTGGCGGCGCTCGTGCGGGTGTTGGAGTATCACAACCTTCGTTCGCGTTGAAAAAGGAGTTTCAGGGAGTATCCGGCAGAGACACGCCGCAGTCGGGCGGCCGCATCCGGCGGAGCATACACTCCGCGGCGGTTTTTTTTCGCCCAACTGCATTGGACTTCTATTTTTCTTGAAAACGAATTAATTAATTAATTCTATATATATATATATATATATATATATAGAAAATAATAAAAAAATTGGAAAAGGAAAATGTCGAGTGAGAAACTGGAGGACTCTGTGGCTACTCTTCTTCCTCCTCTCGGTGTTCATAGCTTCCGTCACACTCCTTTCTACTGGTTTCTTTTTTCATTCGCTCGCCGTTTTCCGCAACTTTTTACCGATTCCCCATATCTCAGAATTAATTTTTCACCGCATTCAATCGTGAAAATTCATTGACGATCTCACTAGGATTTGGATTTTAAGTTTCATTAGGTTTTTTTTTTTTTTTCTGCGATTAATCGGTGAATCATATCGAGGAAGAAGCATCGACGGTTGTCGGCCGGCAATATGATTCCGGCGTTCTATTTACGTTTATGCATATCATCGTGTTCTATTGTTGAAACAGTTTGAAATATTTTACCTCGCAGTGAAGAGAACGTATACTTTCTGTGCAAGAAGCTATGTGAAGATGGGGTAGCTAGGGCAGATGGTTCTGATCTTTATGTGGCTTTCATTTCCAATGAACTGAAGCAGGCAAGTTGAGAGATTTGTTTTTTTTTGTACTTAACAGTTGACACATTGCTCATTCTGATTGTTGGTTTTCATCATGATCAGATCCCGTTATGGAATCAGAAAGCAAGCAACAGAGCTGATGGGGTGATTCTATGGGATTATCATGTTATCTGCATACAAGTGAGAAGAAACAACTTGCCTCGTCTTGTATGGGATTTAGACTCCACCCTCCCTTTTCCTTCTCCTCTACCGTCATATCTCGACCACACGCTCCGCCCTTCCTTCAAATTATTCTCCGACTTTGTAAGGTAAAGAAAAAAACAGATCTCTCCATTCCCTTTTTTTTAGCAGTTTTTTAGCTCCATGGCATTCACATGTCTGCAGGGTTTTCCGGATAGTATGCGGGCCGATGTTCCTACGGCACTTCGCATCCGACAGACGACACATGAAGGATTCGGAAGGAAACTGGATTCACCCACCGCCTTCGTATGAGCCCATTGGAACATCATCCGTTCACAACTTGAATGAGTACATCGAGATGTCGTCCAAGGATGTTGGAACAACAATTCTTGATGATGTCGATGCTCGAAAACTTGGTGTTCTTGTCGGTGAGTCACAACTCGAGGAATTTTTTTCTTTATGTTCCGAAAAATTGTTTTCCTAAACCATATATTTGCAGGGTTTTTTTTTTTTGCATTTTATACTATGTATGTATGTTTCACAATGTTTCAAATTTTACAGCACTTATTTAAAATGGTCAATTCATACCATGCTTGTTCGATGTTTTGCAATTTATACCATAATGATTGTTTTTCGACATCCCAAAATTTATAATTCTCTAAAACATATACACATCTATGGTATAAATTGCAACATTTTTATAACATGTATGTGTTGATATTATCCGCGAACCAAACAACACCCTATATTGCAATCTAATTCAGTCTACAACAATCATATCCATAATTAAACCAACAAAGAACAAAACGCCATTGAAACTAAAATAAAGTTACCTGCTGGGCTTGGCTGGTTCACTTTCACAGCTTCACATGCCCTTTAAACGAACCATACAGAGGCCTAGATCTTTTGAAACTGAAGATATCCTCGATCCGAACCCCGTTCTCTTCGACGACGTCAGTCTGCAGATCCGAGGAATGAGCACTCGCGTATATTCGAACGCTCAACGATTTCTTGAACGGCGCACCGACTTTGATGTACTTGTCAAAGAAATCTATCAGCTCTTTCTGAGAGAGATCTTTCAGGGCTTCAACCTACAGAGCAGCAGCATCAGCCATTCATGTGAACCGACCAATTATTTCGAATGAATTTATTCACCGCAATTCACAGACCTCACGTTCTCTCCGGTCGAATTTCAGGGTTCCATCTGCAATCTCGTTCCAGAAGAACCGGGATTCCTCGCGTAAATTTTTATGCTTCTCGAGCTTCATCTCTATAACTGCAGCAACATTACTCTGCGCCCATACGATTAACAAATCAGGCTAAACAAGCCGAAAACGAACCCTATATCCTTTAAAGTAGGAGGCTCTATCAGCACAAAGTAAACTCGGAACAGTTGGCAATGCATGAGAATATTATAAATAACAATTTGCAAAAGATGCTTATCTGACCTTGAAATCGTCTATGGACATTTCATATAGCTGAGTTTCAAACATCTTGAGAAAAGATTCAATTCTCTGATCGATTTTCCCAGGACCCTGGCCGATGGAAGACGAAAGCCGGTAAATAAATACTATTGTTGAAGAGCAGATAAATAATGTACATGGATTACCTTGACATTTGACTGGATAATAAACTGTAAACCACGTATACCACAGTCATTCCTACAGTAGGTTATTTTTCCACCCAGAAACCCAGAAAGGAGAACATGTTAGATAGTGGGGAAGAAAAGAAAACAAGTTGGATTGCCACTATTATTCAACTGAAACAGGATAACACATTTTATACCTGTGCATGAGTACAGTAATATAACCGAGTTGCTCAACCGATCGAAGCTGGTGGAAAGCAGATTGCTTTGCTGCCAGAGCAAAGAGCTGGAGTTTGGCATTCAACTTGAAATCATCCTGATCTATCTGCAAAATTGAGAATTCAAATCACTAATCAAAGTTCATATAGGAATAGTGAACAGATAGTTTTCGACAAGCAAATTGCGCATTTAAACATTCAACCTGCAGAGAAGCGCACCGGAATGTTTTCTTCTTATCAGACGACATACCTGAATGTAATGGACAAGAGCAGAATTCTTGTCACTTGGATTCAGGCCATCATGATTATAGATGTAACTCAATCCACTTTCAAGTTTTATAATTCTATTTGTCATATGCTGAGATGCAAATAAAGCCTGAGATATGCTACTTGGCCCCTTAAAAAATACTTCTTCCAGGTGCAGGACAATGGACTCGGCTTCGTTTGGGTTCATATTTCCTAGAAGTGACCAAAAAGAAGGATAAGTACATAATGGCAGGCGAGCAATAAACTCAACTTGAGAAGGCAGGAATCAAACCTGCTACGTAGCATTCTAAAAAGGCTCTTGATAACATTAAAGGATAAAATCTAATAAGACTTTCGGCTTCAAGATATGGGAGCAACTCAAGTTTATCACTCCAAGGCCATATCTGAGTTTGCAATATTAATGAGCAGCAATACATAGCTTGTTGATATGGCTGTTGAAACTTAACGTTCTGATATTCTTTCAATACTTGTTCCTGAGGGTGTGAACAAATCTTTTGAGCTTAGAAGAAATCATTGAAATGAAAAAGCATCAATATATTTTTGCAAATACCTGGATGACAACAAATCTTTCATGTTTAACTTCAAAACTAGTAACAGTTTTAATGACCTTGTCCAATAAGATCTTCAGTTTGTGACTATATCCTACAACAGTGACCTGTGAAAGAAACCAAAACACAAGTACGAATTATTAATTTGTGAAAGTAATACCCATACAAGCCTTTGAAATGATTGAGCCAATACTATTGAGAATATGTTAAAACTTTTGCTTCAAACTAAATATTAAATCGGCTAGTTTGCATATATTTTTGAGAATTAACATTGCCAGCAAAAGGATGAGGATCAAAATTCATGAATATTATTACCTGAAAACCAAAATGAGTGTTTTTCACTGAATAATGAAGACCAGCAACCTCTGCATAATATGCTGGAAAATGCCAGCATAAAGCCATCTAACATTTAGATGCGGCAAGAAAAAAACATAAACAGAGAATGCTATCACTTGTCAAAATTATATATTATCAGAAGAAGCTTACCGTATTCATTCAAATAGTCCATCACTAATCGAGTAAATATTTCTGTCAGAACTACTGATTCAGGTGAAATTCCTGAATGAGGGCAGTTGAAATCTATCATAACATATTCTTTGGGAGACGAAAATGCTGTATCCGGCTTGTACCATAGCCTTGAGTATGCTGATTTCCTCAACAAAGTTGGGAATTTTACCTAATACAAAGGAAAAGGGAAACAAAAATGACAAACGTATGGTAGATAGAATAAAAGCAGGGTGGTATCAGAGTCATCGCAGTATTGGTAATGTTTTACCGGATTTGGGACACTCTTAAGTGAAAGGTCAGTTGGGATGAACACATTAGGGACTGGCAGGTGGAGATCTTCATTAGGAGCTCTTTCAATCCATTTCTGAAGATTAAAAAGTTTCTTAAAGCAAGTCCAATAACACATACATGCACTGCTTTCCATAGGGAAACACAATGCTTCATAACAGAATTCAAAATTAAGAGAATCTGACCTCAATTGTGGATTCAGCAATTCTCTCTACAGAGTATGCAGTACCATACCAAGGCTCTTTTAAATCTGTGAGTCCTTCAAACTTCGTTGACTCCCAAAATATTCTGCAAAACGAAAACAGAATGTACCAAAAAGTGAAGAACTCAAACTTCTTTCTCAATAATTGAAATGCATGATTCAGAATCTCTTCCAAGTGTCTACGCATTCATACAAATAGAAAATAAGGTTGCACCTTTTAAAGGAAATCGTGCACCACTTTTTATTTCTATAATTTTAAATTTATTTTCTTGAGTTGAAGTTAAATTTAGAGATGACTAGCATACCTTTCATTATGTTAAAAAAAAAAAAATACCCTTCATTAAAGCAAAATTTTGAGACATACCATTTGCAGATAGATGCAACAAGAATATAAGAATATCAGCCAGGAATGGCAATGCCAATTATTTATTTTTTAAACAATGAAGCTCAACGCAGAGAAGAAAACACAAAATGAAGAAAATAAAAAACATCCTCCACATCTCATTATAAGTTACCTGACATTCTCAGGGCTCAGTTCCTTCAATGCAAACTCTAATTTCTCAGCATTGAACTTTGAGGGCAACGATGATCCAGCCAGCCAATCATTTGGTGGATAGAACTAGATATATTTCACAAAAGGAACAAAAAAGAAACGTGTAACTTAAAGGAAAAGTATTTTAATGTGACAAGCACAAAAAAACAAAAAAAATTAAACATATACCAGTTACATAGTTCAAATACAAAGGGGGAGAGTCGTCACTTAATTTCAGCATGCAATGTACAGAGAGAGTTTAGAACCAAAATCAATCTAAAAATTCCAAAATACTCCACAAAAATCCAAACTGACGTCTGAGCATTATAGATTTAAATACATTAATCACATAAATCTTTCGTGACTAAACATTCATGTTATTAATATTACCATCTGAATATTGTATACAAAAGCAAAATCCATGAAGAAAATCGTGAAAGCGTTTCATATATAAACTGGAAAGTAATCTTGAGGAAATCAACGCATAAGTTTTTTAATGCAATTACAAGACTCGGACTATCAGCTGTTTCCAGAATCAAGCATAAGTGAAAACGATATTTATATAAGAGAAGCATTTAACTCATAGCAATAGGTGCAGTTTACCTGCATGTTAATGGCAACATTCCTTGCATAATCAATGGGGCGAATTTTGTCTTGGTAATGAAATGAAGTTTGACAAATTGCTACAAGCTTCAAATAATGAAATCAAGTGCAGCTTTAGAACAACAATCTCAGGTTAATGACAAAAGAAGTTAATAAAAATAAAACAGAAGTCAAGAAAAGGAAAATGAACAATCACAGAGATTCTATGAGCATAAAAACATAGGAAAACAATGCACCTTGTCCTGCATGAAAATGAGCTGTGACAATATGAAACAGAATAAAATTTACCTCATCATGTATCCAGCCAGAAGGACCAGATAGCTGCAAAAGATGAATATATTTGAACAACAAAGCTGCAGTATCCTGAAAATGATCTGTGATTATTACAGAAAAAAATATTAATCAGGAGAAGAAACACGAAGTACTATTAATTCGCTTTTAAAGAAGAAGGTCCACATAATTTAGTTTTAGAATAAAAAGATTTCGGAAATTCCTTTGAGATACCTCGTTAGATGGCTATTTTCCACTTACCATGGCCAGCATCTGTCAGGACAATTACAACTTTGAAAAAGGAGAATTCGTAACTCGATTCTGATTCACCCACCAATAAACTGGTAGCCCACCCTATGAAGTATTAAATAAATTATTCAAATTAACTCCCATATAAAAATGATGGAAATTTTAGAAGTAAAAATAAAAATAAAATCTTCTACATCAACAGTCAAGATTTTATTGGAGAAAGGAAGTCTGACACCCACCCAACTTTTTCAATATGTAAAACAAAGATCCTTCTCCTTCATGGCCAATTAAATGACTCAGGTAACTGGTTGGACCTTCCTTATAATTACGAAATCCAGGCGTTATCGGCCATATAAATGTCAACTTGTGGCCTTGTTCAATAGGAACCACTTTAACAAGAATCTGATCCAGTAAGATAACAAGGTCATGTTTTAAAAATAAATCATATATTTCGACATGCAATTCTATGAGAAAAATCAGATACAAATACATTAGAATCAAACTTCTAAGTATAGCCTCCTTATGATTAAAGCCTCCTTATGATTGAGCAGTGTAATTGCTCAAAAATTAGGCAAGATCACATACAACAAAAATAAGTATGGTCTAATAGCAGGAAGAAAAGACTTGGAGCATTCACACAAGGAAGAGGCCTAAATATTGAATAAAGACTTTAAAAGGGTGCATTATTTGCCTTGTAGAAGAGTGCAACTATCAACTATGAACAATGGGATCTTACACTAAGATTTCTTGAATCACAAGGCTGTCCAGGAAACCTTGTGCAATTTCGATCTTTATTTGGGATATCCTGGAATTTGCACTTCACTAGCCTCTCGATTTCATCGAGACCATCTGAAACAACCAACTGAATATGTAGGCATAGTTAAAATACAAAGACTCAATGATAGCATTGAAACTGCCTATTACCTTTACCATAAACTACAAGATGCATAAGATTAGCAGAATAGTGTTCATGGTAAAACCGTAGAAGTTCCTGCCTTGTGTCAAGCCCCTTCATTTTCGGTCTGACCTCCAAAGTCTCCCAATTTCCTGATCATAAGCATTTTTGGCATAAAAAGAAAATAAAAGCACAAAGTGATGCTTTTATAATGGAATTCATCAAAGCATGAATAGAAAATAAAATCTTTTTTTTTCATACATCATGTATTCATCAAAAATAACTCACAACTTATAATGGAATTCACTAGGTAAATATCAGTGCATGCTCGGATAAACCACATGAGTAAGTAAAAAATTGATCAATTTAGAATCGTCCACATTTGTTGCTGTTATGCCTATAAACTCGATGAAGAGTTCGAATTTTTGACATCACAATAAAATCTATTCAGACTCTGTGAAATGGACGATCGCATTGCACTTAAACAGCGAAATAGCAAACCTGAGCCAAATTTGTGGTAGGGATGATTTTCCAGACTTAAATGTTTCTGTAACTGCACAAATTAAGCATGAGAGGATTACTTTACTTCTCACGCTTTTACGCACTGAAATTCATATCGTAAAGTGAGAAATAAAATTAAAAAAGCTTTGTAGTTAGTATGAAGAAGATAAAAGAAGTGAAAAATAACACGATTTGGTTTGCTCTCAATTTAATATGAACTCAAAGTCAAAGTACAGTAATGTTCTCACTGAAGCTATGAAATAAATCCATGTATAGGAAAATGCTTATAATTACATTCATAAGTTGGGATACGAGATCAGTAACTTGAAATTTAAGACGAGGAAAACAGTGGCAGATAAGTAACTAGTGAACAGGAAAAACCTGATTCATTCTCCAAGCATCAGAAAGTAAATTCATCTGATTCTCTGAAATTCAAAATAAACCACCAACAGGGAATCAATCAAAAAACAAATAAGAATGACAGGGAGGAGAAGAAACAAGAGCAAGCATCAACCAGATTCTACTGCCTTGATTTCCCGTGTGGTAGCATCAGCCGACATCAGAGGCTTAATGAAAAACTGAGCAAATCTGGAAATCTCAAAGCATTAACACATCGAGCCATGACAAAAAGGTTTATGAAACTGTTGAAGTATAAAATAATAATACTCATATAAATTAACCTACATTAGGATTTAGGGTTTGCGACTATAACCATATAAATGATTGGTTTTCCCACCCATTTGCTAGACCAATTCGGTTTACACTCGTAATAAATTTAACAAAAATAGTAATAAAAAAAATAAAATTGATTCGAAATCGAAGACACACCTGTCCAGTGCTTCTTCGAAGCAGTCCGGGTTGACATCGAAGTGATAATTCGTTTTTTCGGAGGATGTGAAGGCGTTAGTAGTGCCTCCATGCTAGAAGGATTATGAGATAAAATGAAAGAAACTGTCATCAAACTACCCAGGCACATTTATTTATCATGATTAAACAAGGTACCTCGCTAATGTATCTGGAATAACTGTCCTCCAATGGGTACTTTTCACTGGCATAAAAAAGCATATGTTCTGCAAAATGAAAGGAGCGAACAAAGAATCAAAATCCAAACCAACCATGCTCTAGATTAAAAAGAAGGATGAGGAGGAGCCGTCACCAAGAAAATGCGCCAGTCCCTCAAGTCCCTCGGGGTCATTGAAATAGCCGACACGAACGTTCATAGAAGCAGCACACTGCAGAAAATATATGGATGTAAATAGAAGGCATAGATATGAGGGAGTGGGAAAAGGCGGGGAGACCTTATCAGTTTCTGGATCACTAATGAGAAGCACTTGGAGTTGATTCGGCAGGAGGATCCTCCGATAGTTTCTCCGATCATTCTGCGGCTTTATTATCTCAACATCCTCCGCGACAACCGTTCCCATCGCCGCAGCGGTATAAGAGAGGGGAATGTCAAACGGGTGGAGGAAGGAGCGTCCCCAAAATCGTAGGTGGAAGGGGGGCCGTTATCAGCGATTGGATTAGGGCAATTTTATCACGTGAATTTCACGTGCACATTCTTCTTAGGAGGAAAATGGTTCAGTTGGTCACACTTTATTGCATTTTCTATCCCTTATCTTTCAATCATTTACAAAAAATATCCATTTTCTTTCATAATTGCAATTTATATCC
>KE528438.1:0-12611 GCA_000441915.1 Genlisea aurea | reverse complement strand
AAAAAAAAAAAAAAAAAAGTACCTATACAAGTAGTGATCTTCAACATGCCAAGCAAACATGCTGAACAGCATTCCAATATAAAGCATTGGTTCGGTGACACCCTGTAAAAAGAACCATAACATTATTAACAACAAATAGAGAGCCCTAAAAAGTTGTAAATAATAAGGACAAGAGCATTACCGGTATAGATGTTTCGAGAAGACGCAAAATAGACTTTGGTAATCGAGAAAGTTTCTGCAATAAAATTAAGAAAAAAGAGGCACGTTAAAAACAAAAAACCGCAGTCCTACAAAGACTAATCAAAACAAAATGAAAACATACATTCGCTAACAAATCTAGAATCTTAACAGCAGAAAGACTACTCCAATGTTGGAAGTGTTAAAATTTATATTTATAGAGAAGCACACAAATTTTTTTTTTTCAATGAATAAGAAGAGATTCTACAATTTCATCATGCCATGGAAACTTACTACAGCTAGAAAATGAAAATTACAGAAGTAAGCAGTGTGTGTTTACTTCATTGATAACAACTCCAACACAAAAAATTATCTAAACAAGCAGCAAAAGCCTTGTAAATTGGCACCTTTAAATTCCATCTGCTTTTTCCAAGAGGGTCACTTGGAGAAGATGAGAACGCACTACCATCAACATCACATGCATATTCTACGCTTTCAGTCTTTCCGGAAGCTATTTCATGCCAAAACTCCTTTTCTATAAAAGTAGCAGGTAAGCATCCAGCACTATTGTATCTATGAGCAAATATCTTGTTCGCCATTTTCTCGAAGTCACGAAATGTATAGTTTCTGAAAGGGCAATAATCATCAGGCTTAATGTCTCAAGTAACTAAAGGACGACTACTAAATTTCATACAACAGACGCAAAAAACCCCTTACCTCCCACTCATAAAAAAGGTGACCTTGTCATCACTGCCCCATTCAGCCAAACGAAGTGGTTGAACCCTAGTAGTAAACTTGAACCCAGCTTTCTCTTTCATAAGGACAACGCCCGCAGGAACAGAAGCAACCAGAGGAGATATAATCTTGCAAATACCTGAAAATTGAAGTGAAGTAAATATTTGTTCATTCACACAACCAAATGCCCAAATCAAAAGTTCTTTAGGAAATAACATGAAGTCAAAGACAAATTGAGCATTGAAAAAAAAAAAAAAAAGATTGTCAAAGTTGTACAGGGCTAGGCTAGGAATGGATCGAGAAATTGAGAGCACCACTAGAAAACAATAGAAAATTTATGACATTGGGCAGGGGTCAACTGTGAACAGGGTATTTAAATGGCCACAAAGTTAATGCAGTTCAACCAACGAGATAACCACATGGTGTTATGAATAGAAAATGAAATCTACGAGATAAGATTCTCTAATAAAGAATGAGCCAACAGAACAACATGAGATCAGACATCGAGATTGACTAACCATATCTGGAAGCTTCGGGAGCAATCTTTTCGAGATAAACTAGGGGTTCCTGAAATTCCTCCATTGTTGGACTGTAGATGGGACACTCCGGAATTTTGTTAGTCCACTCGAAATCAAGAGTCTCAAACTTTGCCACTTTATGCTTGGAAAATGCATCTTTGTCATTTGAACAGCTGCCAACTTCTGGATTTAACAGGGGATAATTATAAAGCCTTACGCCGCAAGGTGCAGAAGCTCTTAAAAAAGTATTATCTCCACCACTCCCACTCAATGTGTAGTTCAGGAAGGAGGAATTATTTGACTTTTCAGATTTCATGCGCTGCAGCCTCTTACGCTTCAAATATTCCAGTTTGGCCTCCCTTGAGGTGGAAGCCCTTCTTTCCACCTTCCAATACAAGAGAAATCAGAAAGCAACAAGAAACATGATAAGAACAGCCCAGAACTTGTGAGTTCCATCCAACAATACTCCAGTCCAGCCTCTAGTTAATTAAAACAGTGCAAAATAAATAAAGCATGCATTCCGTTAAATCGGGTGAAACTTCGTTCCACTTCAGTTCCAGTGTTACTACTAGCATGCAAAGAACATAGAAAACGAACATGCTCACAGAAAAACTGAGAAGAAAAGCAAATATACAAATATAGATACAGTTCAGCTGTCAAACCTAACTCGATAAAAGAAATTCACAGTGCTGACTGAGGTATTAATGTTCCCTATTAGCAGGGATGAAAAAACTACGATTTCTAGGTCACTCCGTTCTAACCATGCCGGCAAAATACGTCCAAAACGATGAGCAAAAAGAAAAATATAGAGAGAAAAAAAAAAAAGTGAACTGAACCAACATCTAATGACAAAATCTGCAGTTGAAAAGCATTTGGATTGCAAGGGGGAAGGAAACAGAGGTAGGCAACTTATTGGTAAACAACTAACTGTACACACTAACCACCACTTTAAGATCACCATTGGAAAATCAGGGCGAGCAAAGAAGAAGAAACGCCCGCCCAGGATGAAAATTTTGTTGAGAAAAAATGTAACTATTGCATACTTCGCATCCAAACAGTAGAACGGACCATCAGACAACGAGAGAATAACAACCACAACGAGAACATGAAAAGACCCATCAGAGATTCATTCAGGAAATAAAACAAAAAAAAAAATTTCATCAGCAGGCGCATTATCTTAAGGATTCCATGGCTGAGATCCAAAAATCTCACCAAGAAGGAGCAGAGCTTCCTCCATCAACGAAAAAGAATAATTAAATTACAAGAAGAAAAAAAGATAAAAAGAGTGAGAGATAACAAAAGCGGATACAGAAACAACAACGTGCTTAAAGTCCATACCATGTCATCCCACAAAATTTCCCCTGTCGCCTTCACCTTCTCCACTTTTCACCAAACGAGACGCAGAGAAAAAAAATAATAATAATAATAAATTATCGAGAAAAACCGCTAAGATGCCCTTGACCGCGATCCAGAGCAACAGGAGCCGCGAAAACACTATAAAACGTTCCACATTCTAACGGAACCTCCTCGGACCCCTTCAAAAATCAGAGATCGGAACGCGTTCAGCGACGCCGGCGGCGTGGACCGAGTCACGCAGATAATGAACCCCCGAAGCCGCAAAGTGTGACTCGGAAACAACGCCTCGTATTTCCGTTCCGGCGTTGAGACGACGGGCTCCGACGGTGCACCTTGAGATTAGAAAGGAGGGAAAGAAAGACTGCAGATAGAGGAAAAAAAACAGGAACGGAACAGTGAACGAAGAGAGAACGGGAGGAAGGGAAAAAAAAAAAAATTAATAAAATAAACACTTCAATTTTATAATATTAATTAATTTATAAAAAAATTGAAATAAAATAAAATAATGAAAGTCTATTACAGCAATTTATGAATTAAATTATTAAAATATTAAAAGCTGGTGCGGTTAGTTGGGTTCAGTGTTCAACAATACAGAAACCACCAGCTGCGAAATCCCACTATTACCCTTACTTCGATGCGCAATTATCATGCCTTACGAGGGTAAAAGCGGAATAATCAACGGAGGTGGTTCTGTAAAGGTCAGAGGGTAGGGGGGTGTTATACTCGTGTACAGAAGGGAGTAGGCAACAAGCGTGATCTCGCGGATCATACACCGTCGATGCCGAGGCCACGGACGGTCAAGAAAGCGGATGGGGGTGGGGGGGGCTTTGACACGGATATAAACAAACGGTTCTGACAAAACCTGTATGAAATGACGGTAATACCCCCGACATTTGCGTCATTAAACACAAACAAACAAAGGGCAATCTGGAGTTTGCACACATCGAATCGAATTGAATGCGGTCCAATATAGAAAGGGAGGCTCTAGAGGAGACATGGACCAATGAGAATCGAGGGATCGTCCACGTGGCAGATGGAAAAAAATTTCCATATTGGCGCGGGGGTTGGGCAACTGTCCCCAGCTGGCGGTTACACGCTACCCACACCACCCCCCACCCCCGTTGTGGGGCCCACTGAAAAATCCACCACACGGTAAATATTTCTTTTTTTTTTGATAGAAACACGGTAAATATTTCAAAAAAACTAATTGAATTTCAAAAAAAAAAAAAAAAACTAATTGAAAATTTCCAAAACTTCAATTATATGTTTTCATTTAATTCGATGGTTTATTATATTTTATATTCTATTTCTTTTTTATTTTTTTGTAAAAAATATACCTCTTTTTTTCATAACTACAATTTATACCCTTTATGTTTCATTTTGTGATAAAATATACTCAATTCCGTTTGATGACATCATCAATTTGGATATATTTTACTACAAAATGAAACATATGAGATATAAATTATAACGAAAAATGTTAATTTTTCTGTTAGTTAACGGCATTGGGTATAAATTGCTAATTTTTAAAACAAAAGAGGTATAAAATTTGTAAATATAAAATAATATAGATATTTTTTATAAAAATAAAAAATAAAAAATAAAAAAATATATATAAAATGTCAAAAACCATTTAATTTAATACATAGAGAAATTAAATACAATGGATTTGACGTTGACTTGATTTGTCTCTATCAAAACTCCAAGAAGAAGTTTGTAAATAGCATGAAGTCAACGAGTCACTGTGTGTGTGGGGCTTCGTCTCGGGAATATCACAAATTTTTGTATATATTTTAGAAATTAAAATAATATTGAAAACCCCATTTCAAAAAAAAAAAAAAAATTGAAAAAATAAAGTCAAAATAATATACGGAAAATGTCACTAATTGCAATATTATGGCATATAGGACAAATGTAAAGTTGTTGCAAGCCACCACACTGCTATTAAATTCCGGTATTTATAAGAGACTTTAATTCAATATTTCAAAATTTCTAACTTATTGCTGCTTTTTTTTTTTCCCCTGGCATATGCCAATAAATACTTATATACTACCTTTATGAGATTCCAGATGCCAAAATCATAACATAACTCGCCAATTTATGCTTCCGTTCCAAATGGCCTGAAAAGAGATTTACGCAGATTATTTTGAACTAATCACGGGTTGGATTCGACCCGACCCGACCCGTACCAGTACTTCTCATGCCTTTTTCTTTTTGGATTTCAGCATCGCGTAACCGATGAAGACGGATACGAAACACATCAGCGTTACGCCGATGTACACCGGGAGGAGGACAGCGTATTCTCGAGGAAGGAAGTAGTTGTGGACAAAATGACCGGTGTCAACAAACGGCTGAAAAAAATCGTTAAACATGCTCTCAGCTCAACCTACCAGCAGCACATAGACGGAGACAGATCGATTCCGAAAAAAACAAAAAAACAAAAAATAAAAATGGCGGACTCACCAGGATGACGATCCAGAATGTGTAGTAACTGAAAATCGACAAGCTGATAGCCGATAAGACAAATCCAACAGCCCTATCTGCTAGTTCCATCACGGCAATGTCTCTACGATCACGCCGATTAGCTCTTGAGTACAAAACCCTAAATAGAACTTCGAAAGAGGAATGAAATTATGGCACTGGGCCAAGGCCCACACAATAAGTACGGTCACGGTCTAAACAATGTTATTAAATATTTAATAATCACTACTCATTAATAAAATGTCAGAGAAAAAGACGATAATTATAATTCCATGTAATTAATTACTAATTATTTCTTATTTATTTACATGAATAAAAGGGTGAAGAAGGAGTTCATCAACCGTGGCTCTTTTCCTCCACTCCCTGACCAGACATCTCCGGCAGAAGCTCTTAAACTCCGGCGACCCCATCGCCACCACGCTCTCCACCACCACATCGACGCACGCCAACGACGACACCCAATCCGCCGCCAACGGAAACCGCCCCGCGAAGCATTCCATCGCTACGATCCCCAAAGACCACACGTCTCCCGCGTACCCGCCGCCGTCACACTCCTCCTCTTCGCCGCACCACCGCTCCGGGCTCATGTACCCGCAAGTTCCCGCGCCAGCCGCCGAGAGTTCCCCGACGGCGCGACTAGCTCCGAAATCCGCGATCTTCACTTCCCCTCCGACGTCGATCATCAGCAGGTTCGACGGCTTGATGTCCCCGTGGACCACGCGCAGCCCGTGCAGGTGACGCAACCCCTTCAAGACGCTCTTCGCCACGCCGGAGATCACGCTCTCCGGCAGCCGTTCCCTCCGGCGGATGACGTCGAGCAGGGAACCGTACCCCATGTACTCCATCACCAGGCACGGCTCCCCGCCGCAGTCGGAAACTCCGACGCACTTCACCACGTACTCCGACGAGCCGACTCGCCGGAGAATCTCGGCCTCCCGAGCCACGCCCTCGTCGCCGAACCGGACTACTTTGACGGCATAAACGCGGCCCGTCTGTCGATGAACCGCCTTATAAACGGTGCCGCCGCTGCCCCATCCGATCACCTCGATCTTCTCGAGGTCGGAAATGGCGTCGATGTCCGGTGAAACCCGCGAAGACGGACACGGGATCGGAGCTCGGCAGAGGATCTGCAGCTTCTTCAGAGCTGGTCTATTCCTTCTTTCTATGACTGGAATCATCATATCATCTTCACAGCCATTATCATCAACATATTTATATATACAGAAAAAAAAGCTCTGATTTTCAGTTAAGCGAATGAACAGGAAAGTGTGACATGTAAACAAGTTTCGGGCCTATTTTTAAGTAAATCTAACTACACGTAAATCTTAGCTAAAACTCCCAGATGAGATAATAACAGGGACCGATTTACAGTATCGAAACGAAAACTAACCTCGAAGTCGAATTATATATGACGTGGGGACGTTCTCAAACGTTCTTGGATTCCGACGAGAGATGCTCCACTTGCTCCGTGAGTCTCGCTATGTCGTCCCATCCGTTATCCGGTGATGACTTCTGCTGTTCGTTTCTCCGCTGGGAGATATCCGAGCCGTCGGGGGTGCCGAGGAACTTCTCCCAGAAGGGATCGCTGACTCCGGGAAGTTCCGGCATCTCTTCTAGAAACGAGTTGTCCCACTCCAGCGATGCACTCGGGGAGAAGCCGTCCAGTTCTAAACGAATATCGTCGGGCAATGGATCCATATAATCCCCCCTGCCCTCCGTTTCGGATTCCATAGAATCTGCTACATTGGCTTCCGGCGCCATTTCGGATGTCTCGGGGAGGGCATTTCGATCCAGAGGAATCCCGACCGGAATCTCAGCAACTGCTGCAGCAGGGCCGCCTTCGATTGCTGCAGAAGGTACCACTTCACGAAGAGTCAACCCCGATACGTGATTCGTAATCCCACTGTCGAATGCACCAGAAACCGATGCGTCTCCGATGAAAAAACTGCTGGAATTGTCCTCCAGTTCCGGCTTCATAATCTGCCTCAGTATCGATTTCGCAGCTTCATTGATCAGAGGTTGGTATTTGACGATTTGACCATCGGACGGCACGACAGAATAATCATCCTCAAGACTTTCCTGCTTAAGCCTCCGTTTCTTATTCCCTTCGGTTATCTTCTGAGTTCCTCCGTCGTTGGGCTGCTGCATAAACTGGGCGAGAAATCCGGGACTGTTCACGGCCTTGGCGAGGAACGACATCATTTGCTGCTGGCGCTGTTCCATAACCTGAAGGCGTTGGATCATCGTCTGTAGTTGTCCGTCGGTGGCCTGTTGCTGTTGCCGGACTCGAACCAGCTCCTGCATCAGCACGTTTTTGTCTCTCTTCAGCCTCTCGACCTCCTCCTCGAGGCCGAATTTTCCGACTTCGACGCACGCCACTGAACTCTGCGTATTCGACGGCTGCTGGTGCATAGGATGGCCGTGCGTCGGCTTTCGCCGAGTGATGGATTTGAGGAGATGCTTCTGCCCTCTTAAAAATCCTTCGTTCGCAAACTCCCAACGGTCCGGATCAACCTTTCGGAAACCCTGTTTTTTTTCAACGGAAACATAATCAAACACATCAAACACAACATAATCAATCACATAAAGTTTAATAACAAAAATACACACAGATATATATAAGAACATGGTAATCGTATAGACATAACAACGAAGCTAAACTGCATAATCGTAGCAAAGGCTAAACGACATCCACAAAGACTGAGTGCAAAACCATAATTGTAATGGCGTAAGGTTAACAGGAAAAAAAGAAAAAAAAAAACCCAAATGATTAAAATGTACAGAGAAATCGTGGAGATCATTATAAAAAGTTCATCCAGCTCTTAATTGAAGACACCTAAACCGAAAAACGTTTAAATTTCTGGTGATAAAAACCCTCTTGGATGAATAAAAAACAGTTTCTGCAATTCTGTCATATTAACATATTAAAGCATGCGGGAGGATCAACAAGCAAATCGACTGACTATTCGAGAAAGCCAGGAAGGCGTACGTAAGTGTTAAGCTGGCGAACGAAGCTGGAGAAATTGTTGTGCTTGAAGTACTTGGGCAACAAGTCTCTAGCAAACTCCGCGGAATCCCACACTACGAAACTGTTATTAGTGGGGCTCCAGGACACTACCCTGTCCGTAGAAGGATCATCCACCATATCGTAGGTCTTGACGAGGAAAGGCGGCGGACCATTCGCCGACGGCATCGGATGCGGTAAAGCCGATCCTCCTCCACCTCCGGATTCGGAAGGCGAAGAACTAGAGGTCACCTCCATACGGACGAGAAATAAAGCAGTTCAGGTGGCGTTAAGGAATAGCATTAGGGCGTTTCCTCGAGGAAGAAGGATGATTCAGAGCAGAGTGCAGAGGGGCTGAAATGAGAAGGAAGAAGGAGGCGAGGGCAAATTATTAGGGATTTTGTTTGTACACATTTTTCAAAATAATAAAATATTGTTATGAAACAATCAGTCTACACGTCTCGTAAAAGGTCGAAAGGATCACTGTTTAAAGTAAATGTGAATATTAAATGAATTTAATGAGGTACACGAAAGGATCACTCTTCACAAGTAAACCTGAATAGTGAATAAATTTAATTAAGGTGATTAATGTTTTCGTGTATAAATAGGTAAAGAATTGATTTGAATAAGAATAAGTTTTGAAGGAAAGTTTTGTTGCAAGTTTTCTCCATTGTTACATCCTCCTAATTTGGTAACATTTCCATGATCTCATTCTAAATCAATTAACACCCGCCGAGGTTACGGATAATCGTCAAAAAGTATTAAGTGGTATGAGTTTATCTACATAATTATATTTTTCTAACAAATATAAATTTTCAACAAAAATAAAAATGGATCACTTCTTTGGGGGGTTTTGAACCCGACGTGAATCGAACACGCAACCTTCTGATCTGGAGTCAGACGCGCTACCATTGCGCCACGGATCCTATTGACCTATAAATATATTATATTTATAATCACAACATAGTAAAAATATTGGGTTTATTGCAAAAATTATCGATTTTTACAAAAAATATCCATATTCTTTCATAATTGCAATTTATACCCAACGCCGTTAACTAACGGAAAAATTAACGTTTTTTGTTGCAATTTATATCCCTTATGTTTCATTTTTTTGACAAAATATACCTAAATTGATGATGTCATCAAACGGAATTGGATATATTTTGCCACAAAATAAAATATAAGGGGTATAAATTGCAATTATGAAAAAAGAGGGGTATTTTTTACAAAAATCGAAAAGAAAAGGGGTATAAATTGCAATAAATCATAAAAAAAAATTTATAAATGAAATATTTAGAAAAAATTTAATTTGTAATTAATTACAAAATAAACACCATGATTTCGACACTATTTTTGTTAAGTTTTTGATGTTATTTTAAATATTTTAACCCATAAATAATTAAATAAAAATTAACCTGGAGTGTGCTGCTTACACAGCCCTTGGGACCATAATGTTGTGAGCAATGCTTCACCATCTTCTTACACAAGTAGCAATAGTGTCCCCTGGCAAGCCAAGCAAAATATATGATTGTTACTCAAATGAAATACAATCATCAGTAATCTCAGTGAGTTCGAACGAGCGCAAAAGAAATATAATGAAACCTTTTCGTTCTGTGCTGACGACAGTTGGGACGCCGACTGGCGTATCGTGCTCGGGATTCGGCAACGACCTGAGGAGCGTTTTGCGCCTCCTCCCATCTCCGGATTTCTTCGCAACTTAAACAAGAGCCACGAAACGATAATCAAAACCGACATAACTCACCAGGGAATACGCCAAAACAGATGCAACACTCTTGTAGGCTCCTGCAAAAATCCTCATGGGCAGCCAGCATTCCTCGTTATAATTTTTCAACAACAACTCAACGTCAACATCAGGCGAGACAGCATACGAGACCACCCTTCTATCTTCTACACCGCCTTCGGATATACGAAGAATAAAAAACTATACCATTTATCGAATCCGAGAAAGGAGAGTGAACTGCCTTGCAGCCATTCAACCCCACTGGTATAAAACCTCCTGCCCTACCTGTTCTCCCCAAATGATATCAAGCTTCCCGCAGAGTTCAGATATTTTATCAGATGATAGCCACTGAACGACGATGGTAAAGTAGGGAGGACGGAGGCTCGGATATGATTCGGGCAACAAACACGTCAATATAACCGGAGGCAGATGGCTGACTTTAAAAGAGTTTTCTTCTTCTCCTTTGCAATTGGAATTAGATTTGAAGTCTGCAGCAGTGACAAGAAATTCACCAGGAACTTGTACATGAATATGCACCTGGAAACAAAGAAAAAATAAAAATCTCTCTCTTTTTTTTTTTTTCGAAATGCTTAAATGTAAATTTCAGAGCCACACCTGGAAACACTTCAGTCCTGTCTGGTTGTTAAGAATGGAAATGTTGTCTCCCATGAATAGCTTCAAGAGCTAGCAACTGCAGAAAAGTATAATTACGAATCGTATCCTTGATTAATAATTTGCTGATAGATGGGAACATTCACAGAGAGATGGTAATAGATTCAGCCATATGATCTGGGCCAAATCTGAAGCAATGAAGAACACATCAATAAAATATATTACAGCCGAATTTTGAGCAAGATACCAAGCCGCCATTGATGGAAGCTTCGGTTATCGGTTCATACAGAAAGGTTATGTGAACTAAAATACGAACTATGGGACAAGAAAATGCAATGCAAGGTAAATGAAGTACATCACCTCATCCTCTTGAAGCTCTTTGTTGATTCTGATCAGCTCTTCCGATAGCTCTTCACCACACAACCTGAGCTCCGTCAATCTTTTTACTGCCTCATCCTCAATTATTTCCGAATCGCCATCATCAAACGCGACGGCTCCGCCGCCAGAAGTAGAATCAACGACTCAATCCGTCGGTAAGATTCCCCGTTCTTCGGCAGCCGTGTGTCGAATCTGCGGTTCCGCGTTCGTGGCGATTGGAATTCGATACCGATGAGGAAGATTTCTCAACAGCAGAGCAGTTTTGATTCCGATTGCTCGACAAAGAAATCTCAGCCGTTCCGTTTTCTCCTCCTCCTCCGTCGCCGTCGGAGTCCATGTCGGCTCCTCCGCCATGACTCTATGATGCCAAACAGTCAGTTAAAGCAGTTTATTAATAATATTATTATTAAGGGGCCATAAATAATTTAAATAGCTGGTTAGAAGGTTAGAACCGCTCTATCATCATCTCCAGATTTTCCCATTTTGCAGAAACCCTTTTTCAGAATCGAATTTTCTTTCATGTGCTTTCTTGGAGACGGATTTCATGGATGAAACCACGGAGCAGCGAAGATTCAACGTAGGCTACGCTTTGGCTTCCAAGAAACAGGCAAGCTTCATTCAGATTTCTCTCCTCACTGTAGCCGAAAGCAGGTCGGTTGATCTCGTGAAGATCGATCCGGAGAAGCCTTTAATCGAGCAAGGTCCTTTCGATTTGATAATCCACAAAATCTACGGCGCCGAATGGAGCCGCCAGTTGGCCGAATACGCCGCCAAGAACCCTACCGTCTTGATTATCGACTCTCCCGATGCGATCGAGAGGCTTCGCAATCGCATTTCCATGCTCCAGGCGGTGACGGAGTCGAGCATCCCCGAATGCCACTCCGTTTCGTTCGGGATTCCCAAACAGATCGCGGTGTACGACTCGCAGGACGTGTTGGTGGACGTGGAAGGCTTGAAGTTTCCGGTGATTGCCAAGCCTCTGGTGGCCGACGGCAGCGCCACCTCGCATAAAATGTCTCTGGTGTACAACAGAGACGGACTGGGTAAGCTGAAGCCTCCGGTGGTGCTGCAGGAGTTCGTGAACCATGGAGGAGTCATCTTCAAGGTGTACGTGGTGGGTGAGTACGTGAAATGCGTGAAGAGAAAGTCCCTGCCGGATGTGAACGAGGAGAATCTGGATACCCTAACGGACTGCCTCTCCTTCTCCCAAGTTTCGAATCTCAACAGCCCGGAAATGAGCGGCGAAACATACTACAAGATGATGGACAGTGAGAACGACGGTAAGAACGAGATGCCCCCGATGAACTTCCTGGAGGACCTAGCAAAAGGACTGAGGAAATCACTGGGATTGCACCTCTTCAATTTCGACGTCATCAGGGAAACTCAAGTCGGCAATCGCTACCTCGTCATCGACATCAACTACTTCCCCGGATACGCCAAAATGCCAAGCTACGAGCACGTGCTGACGGACTTCTTCTGCGACCTGCTGCTGAGTAAGAAGAATAAATAAAATCATCCAAGTAGTTACAAAAACGGGATTGTGGATGATCCATCATCTCTCCAGAAAGCTGAGAATTGGTAATTCATAAAGGGAGGGAGGGGGGGG
>KE528423.1:0-11374 GCA_000441915.1 Genlisea aurea | reverse complement strand
ATTTTTTACAAATTTTTGAAAGATAAGAGATATAAAATGCCAATTACCCATTTAATATAACATAATCCTAAAATATACTCTAAATATTAAACCCTAAAGTCTGAAAACGATAAATCGAGCTCTGAATGATTACTTACTAGTAACTACATGATCAAACAGGTAACTCTCCATATCAACGGTGAGCTTCTAGTAGTTTATCGAAAATCTTACTCCTTAAACCCTAAATCAGATTTCGAAACGTCGGAAACGAGAAGCGAGCCCTTGGGACCTGACGCTATCCCTCTTGATCTTGATCAGCTTATCGTGAACGCACCACGGGAAGCTGATAAAGTGATCCCTCCTCAATCCCTCGTTGTAGCATCCCCAGTAATCCGGATGATACGTCACGTGATACCAGGCCGACGCCTTGGCGTACGCATCGTCGTCCTCGGCCCTGAACCACGACCTCGCCTCGTTCCTCAGCGCCCTCACGGCATCCGCCACCGCCTCCGCGTCCTTCCTCCGGTCGAAGGTCTTGGACATCTTCAGGATCCCTCCGGTGAGCATCTCCGCCTCGGTCTTGACGCCGTAGTAGTCCATCAGGTTTCCCAGCTTGTAGTCGTACTCGTCCTTGTACGAATGGGCTTCCTCCACGTAGTCCTCGTATCCGGGGATCTCTAAGTCGGGGTCGTAGGATCTCTCGGCGACGTCTCTGGTGAAGGCGGTGATGGAGAGGGGTTCGATGTCCCGGACTTCTCGGTAGAGCTTTCCCAATACGTTTTCCGACTGGTACGAGACCCTGTCGGATTTCTCCATGAAGTCGGGAAACTCCTTCACGCGGAGATTGTACGGGATGTTGGCGGGGACCCCAGTTTTCGGAAAGTCGACCGCGACAGAGAAGAGCTTGGCCAACTCGAGACATGGCGGGCTCCTTGCTTTGGCGCGCTCTCTATCTGCGAAAGCAGTGTGAGCATTGGCTATGACTCCTAAAGTGTCGTTCACGATGTAGTCTGTGAAGTATTTCTGGACTTCCTGCACCCAAAAAAAGACAACATAAATTCATTCGACTATGCACAAATTTGAGTTCGATATTCGAGGGAATAAAGCTCGATTACGTCAAAACAAACGCAGCACAACGAATGATCTCGATTACGCCTCATAATAAGATATAAAGAATATAATCACCAATTTTTTTTTTTTTTTAAAAACAATTTTTGACATCAATGTTTTGTAATGTTGTAAATTTTACATGCATGTTTGCTGTTTTGCAATTTATACCGTACATGTTATAAAAAACGTTGCAAATTCTACCTATATGCGCATAAGTTTCTTACATTTTATGACATATATGTTTTAGAAAATTGCAAATTTTGAGACATACGTGTTATAAAATCCATATTTCTAGAAATTTGAGTTTCTTCGACCCCTAATAGTAAGAAGACGACGGAAACAGAGAGGTAACGTACCTGCATTGTGACGTCGTGATCGAGTCGAGTAGTCGGTGCTGGATCGTAATCCATGGGAGGGTCCTGCTGCAACGGAAACAAGTCCGTATCCCAACAAACGAAGTAGATATCGCCGTCTAGATCGCTGCCGGAACACTCATCCGGAAGCGGCCTGGTTTTTTATACAACAGACAAACAGGACAACAAGAAAGTCATTCAACTCACATTGATGAAGGATGAAGAAGAATGAATGAATGGAATACTCACCTGTGACCCTTTTGAGGGAATACAAGACAGTCCACCATGTGATGCAAAATCGGAACGTCGACGGCTTTCACGACACGGATATCTCCCGGATGCAAGCACGGATTCTTGGCGACGAAAACGGTTCCGGAGACTACGGAATTGTAGTCGTTCACGGTCCCGACGGCCGGCCCGTCGAAGAAGAACTGCCTCTGTCGACTGCCGGAGATTTGAACGAAAACCTCGCCGTATTCCAGCGTTCCGGTTTCGTCTAGGCATCCCATCAGCTGTCGGGCCTCGGGGACGAATATCCTCGACTTCGTCCTCAAGTCGAGCAGCTTCGACGAGCGAAACGCTCTCAGCATCATCGAAAGGAATGGCTCTTCATCAGGCTTGTAACCACACTTGAGCATCTCTTTGAGAATGTGTGAATTCTCACCGGGCGCCATCAAATCAAGAACTTCTTGAGCTCTCAGCGGATCGACGAGAATTTCGTCCAGCTGAGCCACGGCTTCTCGCTGCTTCTTCAGAAAGACGCGGTCCTCGACTCCGAGAGTCGACAACAGAGTGATGATCTGTCGATTCAGGAAGCAAGGCAGGTATTTGCTCCACGACAGAACGTCGAGCTTCGTATTGTCCGATTCGTACTTCTTCATGCTCGGCCTCAACGACAGCTTCATATTCGAAGACGGATCAACTGCTACGACTCCTTTAAAACCGCCGTATCTGATCTGAAAAGCAGAAGGGACGCGGTGCGTGAACCGGCATTTCGCTGCAACTCGACGAGCGAAATCAGCGGATATCTTCCCAATCCCATCGGAGAAAGTATACGTTTTGTCACCTGTCTGACGAGTAATATCGGGAATCAAGAGATACTCATCTCGTTGAACGGTTAACGTTTCAGTCGACGAGCCGAATGATTGCCCGAGTCTTGCAGCATATTTGGCGACATTTCGTATCGACCGAAAATCCCCCATCCATTTTCTGATATCATCAGCAGTAACTCCATTGCTGGGAGCAAACATCCACAGAGAATTCTCCCTCAACTGGCTCGAGGAAAAGGCGAGAAAATCGAACCTCTTGTCACCGATTCTGATACCTTCCCTCAGTACTGATAGTATCCTCTCATAAATCCTTGTTTTTCCAATTTCCGTCTTCGAAGACAGAGTCAGAGAAAACAGCTTATCCCAATCTTCGTCCACGAAAGAGACACGAAGAAAATCATCGATACGGTCTTTATACTGGCGCAACACACGATTCGAGACGTTTATCTCTGGACCAGTAAAGTAAACTCTGGATGGCGTTATTTGAACTCTACGCACATATACGAGACCGCCCTCTAAGCTGATCGTAGGAGAGGACGGTTTCGACGTTTGGTATCTCCTATACTGAGACTCGAGCCATTTAACGGGATCATAGCAGCACTCTTTCAGATAGAAGATTTTCTCAAGAGCATGCTCTATGTATCTGATATCAACCAACTGAGGATTGACCATCCTATAAAAATTTGCATCCAGTTCAGGCCCCGGAATGCATCCCATTTGCACCAAGCTACAGATCTTGAACACTATATTGTAAGGCAATGACAGGCCTCTCGGAGGCCCGACAATCGGAGCAAGAACCGAATTCTGAGAAAATGAGTACCCTTCCTGCAGATGGAACTCCTCTTCCTTTTCTTTAAAATAAACGAAGTCATCTCTGAAACGAGGAAGTCGTGAGCCGTGAGGGAACTCAAGGCATAAACCAGAAGATTGTCCGATCAATGCGGCCCTCGTAAAGTCTGTTGTCCTCACCCACTGATCTTCTGTGTATACGTTATAATAGCTGTAGGGAGAACCTTCAACCTTCTTAGAGATTCTGGGCGCACCAAACAACTACAGGATAAGAACATAAGCAAGGCTGTGTTCACACTTCACAAAAATAGAAAAAGCAAACATTATTTCTTGTGTACGTACATTAAACTGACCTGTATAAGGAGCTTTCTTCTTCCGCTACTTGGATTATAGAGCACGGTTTTCCAGATGCTTTTATAAGACAACTGAAGCATGTAATTGTAAAGCCCGTCGAATAAAATGAAGGAAATCGTTTTCAGTTGCGTTCCGAATTTAACAGTCACATCTGAACAGCTCCATAGCACTGAAAATTTATTACCAGATATCTGACATCCAAAGTGCAATGTAACTTGATCGATCAGTTGCAAATTTGTTGCAGGATTTCGAACAAGTTCTTTATCGGAGTACCGGACTTTGAGATAGGAAGAACCGTAATAAAGGGAGTTCTGTGCATGGACGATCATTTCAGCACTTCTAGCATCGAGAAACTGCACAACAGCATACGCTCTTGGTCCCGATTTCGATGCTTCCACTTTCAATGCAACCACCGTACCTTGGCCGGTATATCGCTCGACTAACTGCTTAACCGAATCAGCAGGAACTCGAGATGGGAAACCAAAGATCATAACTGTCAGCCCCATAACGGACCACCAATAAGAGCTGCAAAATGATAATAACGCGCCATTACGAATCAGCTAGTATGTTACATACGGTTCGAGGCTCGAGAGACTAAAAACGAACACCGTAAAGCAAACCCGGAAATCAACATTTTCGACAACTTACAAAGTTGAAACTCAAGCTAAGAATCTGGAACAACATTTTCAAAGGAAAAAAGAAAGTGTCTATCGTCCCATAACGACTACATAAAAACACAGATCAATCTTCCAGAAGTCCGTACAAATTCCTAAACAACAATCGGCAATGATTTAGAAAACTTACCATACAGAAACTTGGAAGCAAGCAACATCAGTAACGGAAAAACATTCCTCATATACACAAAAAAGAACAGTAAAAATTCCTCAAATCAAAGCAAGTACGCCTCGGGGTGATAAACCTGATATTACCAGAAAAGAGAAGAACTCTCCGAACTCGCTCCGTAGAACAGCAACCGTGATCATCGACAATCATTTACCTACCGCAATGCCGAATATAAACGATCGCCCGCTTCGAACTTCGAAGTTGGAGGGTTTTTATTTTTATTTTTTTTATTTTTATAAACGTTTCATATTTTCCCATTTTTTAAATATACAATAAATATTACAATAGTACGGAAGGTGTACGGACTGACTCTGTTGAATGCACGAAAAACGGGAAAGGAGAAGAAGAAGAAAGTGAGTGGGGCCCACGTTTATTGATCGATCATAAAGTTAAGTGGGAAGTATTTCAACTCAGCAGACCGCACATTTATCAGTTATTACTTGCTGGTGATGTAGAGAGTTACCTGTTTGATCATGTGGTAGGGTATCGGCAGCTCGATTTCTCGTTGTTTTCGGCTCAATGGCCGTCCCCTGGCTGAGGGATCTCTGTTTTCCCTCACATCAGCTAATTTCCAAACACAACGGCGTGATTCTGCATCGATGGAGTCCAGAAAGTAGACTCCTTCCTTGTGTGATGATGATGAAGAAGAAGAAGAATCATGTGAGGTGTCGAAATACTTTACGGTCATCGGCATCGCTCTGAACCTCAACAGGTCGTCCGGAACTCTCAGCAGCCGATCTGCGCCTGGACTCGATACCTGAAACAAGAGAAAAAAAAAAAACTCATAAAATGAACCAAAAACCATGTGGGATCATCAATGGAGGAATGATAGATAGATACTTCGAGGGCTAAATCATCGGGGAGGAGCCCCTGTGAGCTCATTTCATCGACTTTTTCCTTGTAAATCCGGCAGAATGATTCGATTTCCTCAATGCTAGGACACCCATATCTGATGAATCCAACAAAAACACACACACGTTAATATCTCCATACGAGCGCCCACCAGATCCAATATTTCTTTTTAACGGCATGTCTTAACTGATGAGTGAGTTTATCCAGTCTGACATAAATGTAACCCCTTGGAGAAGCTCTGAACCCGTAGAGGCGTAATTCTCCGTCGATCCGGAGCAGTAATTCCGTAACGACGGATAGAGCCCTCTCGCCCCACGGGCAATTATTCAGAACAATGCCGCCGCCATCACCGCCATCGCCTAACTGCAACATATACACACAGACTACTCAATAACTTCAATCTGTTTTAGAACATTGGCAGATGTAAACAAAAATAAAAAAGAAACCTGTGGCTCAGTATATTCCTCTTCCTCCCAGGAATCAATTGGCTCGAATTCGATCTCATCTGTAATTAACAATGAATGCAAAAAACCCATACAATAATTAATAACGATAATAACACAAAAGAAGCAAAGAGGACACAAAATGGGATTAGATAACGAGGCTTATTATTACTCACCATATTGCGTTTCTCGAGTTGTAAAAGTACGATGCAAGTGTCCGAGAGCGTCACATCGAGCATGAAACGAAGTGGGTTTCGCATGGAATTGAGACGGAAGGAAGAAGTTACCAGTAAAGAAACGATTTTTGGGAAAGGGTACTTTTCCTGAACCTGCGGAGAGAAAGCGGCTCCGAATTCCATAAGCAATCAGTTTCTTCATAGCTATAAATCTTCGAATCGACAGGCTGTACCTTTCCTTTCCTGCGTATTACTCTTCCCTTCCGACGGCTCTAAATCTGCACAAGAAAGAATTCAATCCCAGGTTATGAATATCATCAAACACGTTGTACCCAGAAAGGATTGGGCCAAAATTGCTGTCAGAAGTTCATGTAAAGGTAGGTCTCTTCCACCCATGTAAAGGTAAGAGTTTTTTAAAAATGGGTTGCAAAAGAAACGCCTCATTGTGTTTGTGACGGCAGCTACGAGATTGTACCTTTCCCATCCGTACCATGGTGGTTCAGTGGGTGTCCTCTCCGGGGAGCAGGAAACGGTCATAGCCCTGGGAAGCAATGTGGGAGATAGGCTTCGAAATTTCGACGACGCCCTGGAACGGATGAAGAAATCCGGCATCAGAATCACCGGGCACGGTTGCTTGTACGAGACTGCACCGGCTTACGTCACGGATCAACCCCACTTCCTCAATTCCGCCATTAGAGGAACGACGAAGCTGGATCCGCTGAGGCTGCTGGACGTCTTGAAGGGGATAGAGAGGGACATGGGTCGTTGCTCCGGCGAGGCGATAAGGTACGGTCCCAGGCCCATCGACTTAGACATCCTGTTTTACGGGAACCAGATTGTCAGCACAGAAATCCTCACCATCCCACATGAAAGAATCTGGGAGAGGCCGTTCGTATTGGGTCCCTTGGTTGATCTCCTGGGGCGTGATGACGATCGATCTGATGCCGTTGAATCGTGGCATTTGCTTTCCGGGAAATCCGGAGGGATCTTCGAGGCGTGGGAGGAGCTCGGTGGCGCATCGCTCGTCGGAACAGCCGGGATGAAGAGAGTACTGCCTGTTGCAAACAAGTTGTGGGACTGGTCAGATAAAACGTCCATCATGGGAATCCTTAACGTGACTACCGATAGTTTCAGCGACGGGGGAGAGTTTCTAACCGTTGATTCGGCTGTTTCTCGGGTTCTCTCCATGGTAACGGAAGGCGCAGATATAGTCGACATCGGAGCGCAGTCGACTCGACCAATGGCACCGCTTCTATCTCCTCAACAGGAACTGGTGAGGCTTATCCCTGTCTTGGAAGCTGTCAGGAATCTACCTGAGATGAAAGGGAAATTGATATCAGTAGATACATTTTATTCCGAGGTAGCTTCGGAAGCTGTCAAATGCGGCGCAGATATCATCAACGATGTTTCAGCCGGAAAAATGGATAGAGACATGCACAATGTAATAGCAGCTCTTAAAGTACCTTACGTCGCGATGCACATGAGAGGAAATCCGACGACAATGCAGAGTAAAGCGAACTTAAACTACGACGACGTTTGCAAGGATGTCGCAAATGAGTTAGCAACGCAATTCAGAGATGCTGAGATTTCAGGAATACCTGCTTGGAGGATGATTATAGACCCCGGGATTGGTTTCTCCAAGAACACAGAGCAAAATTTAGACATCATTGGCGGCTTACCGACGATTAGGTCCGAGATGAGAGGGAAGAGCTTGGCTATGTCACATGCTCCTTTACTTGTAGGGCCTTCAAGGAAGAGATTCTTGGGTGAAATCTGCAGCAGGGCTGTTGCAGCAGAGAGAGATGCAGCCACCGTCGCTTCGGTCGTTACCGGAGTCCTTGGGGGCGCAAATATAGTAAGAGTACACAACGTGAGGGATAATTTAGATGCTGCCAAATTCTGCGATGCACTTCTACAAAGGAGAAGCACACGTTAGTTATGAATCCAATCCATCCATGAGGATAACATTATTTGGAAGGGTCAAACTTCTCCAAACATGCTTGTTTTTTTTTCAGACAAAATCGAAATAAATTCAAGACCGGTATGCTTTTAAATAGATAACTATAAACGAAGAATAGTTCGAAGCGTATCGGAAAGGTTCTGAATCGTCTGCTGCTCTTGAGCTGCTTGCATTTCCTGGAGTGGCATTTCCTCGTAACACCTGTGGATAAGAATGCAGGTAAGTATATGAGCCGGAAGCGGGGAAACAAAAGCCTTACGTTTTATGATATGCAAGAGCCTGAGCAAGATTCATAAGAGTCGGACTCGAAGTAAGCCTCCGGTACACATTGGGAGGAAGGGGTACCTGCCATTCAGCAAAAGCCCCTTCTCAATATGCACAAGAAGATTGAAAAAAAAACAAAAAAAACAAGGATAAGTGAGAAATGAGACCTCGTTTTGCCGGCTTCTTCCCTTCTTAGGCTGAGAATCTCCACAGAGAAGTTCCTGCATTGCTTCTACAGCTACGTTTCCTCTGTCGTCTCTCTGCCATTCACCCAGTACGTTGTTCGACAACAGGGCGATCGGGGAGATATCAGTTGCCCGAAGAAATGGAATAGGCACCGTGTTGCCAGCAGTGTATATGGACCACAACTTTTTACCAGAGACAATACCGGTAAAAAAAAAACAATATATGTGAGCATCACCAAAACCGAAAGGGATAATAACAATTCAAACAGCAGCTAAGCTACCTTACCTTGTCCAATGCTTTTCTACTGACGGTCTCACTATTAACCGTGGCACATGACAGATTATGGCCGCCGCCAGAAATAGTTCGGCCCAAATTGTTCTGCGGTTCCGGAGATTGCAGCACCCCGCAAGTGGTTTCCGCATTGGCAAGACTGTAAGTACAACCATTACAACAATTCACATGTATCCTCAGCTTGACTTTCAATTTTTTAATGCAGCGCAGGCTTATCGTACATACATGGATTCTGCTGCTTTATCTCCAATTCCACTGACAGTAATGGTTTCTTCTTCTTTGATAGAGTCTGTGAGATTAGATGCTTTGCCAATCTCAGATTTATCATGAACTATTACAGTCCCAAAATCATCTGGTAAAGAAAGAAAAAGAAAACCAGTGAGTGGATTAACACATCCATTTTCAGATCTCAGCCTACAGTAGTGTACTTGGGGAGAGAGCAAATAAGCCAAACAACTGCAGAATACGATGACAGCAGAATACGAAGAACTATATACACAGTTTTTCAGTTGTCAAAAAGAAGAACTTTAAGTGCATTTCAGCCTTGTTTTGTTAGTCCCCTACCAACCATACTCGAAAGGATAGCTAAGAGTATCGATGCAGGAAAACATAATGATTTACTTTTATGGAAAAACTCATGGAAGCTAACCTTCTGCGGCAGTCTGTTCTGAAGGACCCTTCATCAGGCTAGCAGCCAGCACTCTAGAGATAGTATGAGCATCCTGAGGCCTAGAGGGAACGGTATGGGTAATGATCTCCTCGGTTGAGATTGAAACTGTCTGTGCCTATCAAAATATGGGACATGAATATCACAAGCACACTTGCATGACTCAAGATTGTCAATACCGGTAAAGGAGACTCATATCCACATATTAGAGAGTGAGAAAGAACAACCAAAACTTCAAAATATGAAGTGTCTTACCCCATCTCTAGGAAGGGTTGCCTCTGATGTCTCTGCTTGTAAAGCCCTTGATGCTCTGATCTGTTTTGCCTTTTCAATCTTTGGCAGCATAAATGATGCTCCGCTTCTACATTTCTCAATGAATTTGTGCTAAAAATGAGACGCGAAATAAACATCAGAGTTGGAGTATAAAAATTAAAAATATAGTTGCAACCCTGTTGGAAAGCTGATTCAACAACCGTAGTCACTGTACTGGATTAAAAAGGTAAAAAAATGGAAGGCTCAGTAGTGCAAAAATGATGGCTTGAGAGTGAGTTATAAACGAAGATATAAGTCACCACGAATTTGTATCCACCTTCAGCATTTCAGCAGCTGTAGGGCGAAGTCGAGGGTCCTTCGTCAGGCATTTGGCCACAAAATCATGGAAAACAAGTGACCTTCCATAAGAGAGTCAAACATTTAGAAGAAGAGCCAAATGCAAATGAAAATTCAAAATAAAATAAAAAAAATTTGCAAGTTTGGGTGAATTTCAGCCGAATGAAACGGATGACCTTTCGAATGATATGGCACAAGATAAAGAGTATGATCAAGAAAGCACTAAAAACATTTTCAGAAAACACTTGGCAAACCATTTTTCTTTATCCTCGAGCATTGGGGCAGGTTCAATAGAAATCATGAACAGCACCTGCAAGTAGTTATTAGGGTTTTTTTTTTTTTCAAACAGTACTACCCCAGCAAAGGTTTTGCTAAATTGAATGGTTCAGTCGGTTGGCTTACTCTCATAGGATGAACAGTTGCTCGAGGAGGAACTCCCTGGATTGACATTCAGCAAAAGTATCATTTACAGAGCTAAATAAATGCAGTGTAAACAAGATTCACTGCACCAATGAAACTATATATATAAAAAATTGCATACCTCCGCCATTTCAATTGCTGACACTCCAAGAGCCCACACGTCTACCTTGAAACGTTAACGGGCAGTGTTTCAATGTGGAAAGAACATAATGTATCTCCTTCTAACAGCTGGACTCAACAAAAAAGAAAACAGGGAGTAATTACCTTTCCGTCATAACGACTTTCTTGAATCACTTCAGGGGCCATCCAATGTGGTGTCCCAATGAACTAAAAGAAATAATCAAGCAGTGAAAGGTTAAGCAGAAGAATTTTATTTTGACAGTAAAGATTCAAATGTATAAGAAATGCAACAATTTGAAGGCGATAAAATTAATTAGCCTTTATTTCAGAAATCTCCACGCTGCAAGATACACCTTGTCAGAATGCAGGAAGCCAAATATCAGATAGTTCTATGTAGGTTACCACCAAATATCAAACTTGGGTTCTATGTTGCAAATTCATCAAGTGAGTCCCCTTCAGATACATACCACTGATAAGATAATGATGAAAAATCAGGTTACCGTGTTACGCTTGGACATTGTTCTTGTCAATTGTGCAGCAACACCAAAATCGCCTGAAGATTTCATTTATTCATAACTAACAGCCCAAATATGATACAAGTGAAAGGAAAAATAAACAAGGAAACTCAATATCATCAAGTCAAATTGAACTAAGTGATGACAGATAGATCATTGAACTTACCCAGCTTGACTTCACCTTGCTCAGTTAGCAAAATGTTGCCACCTTTAATATCTCTATGCACTTTGAAAATTGAATGCAAATAGGAAAGACCCTGCACCACCGGATGCATTCTTTCAATTCTCATGAAAGTAGTTCAACAAGATGGAGTTAATAACAATATCGGGTAAGCAAAAAGCTGCAGCTAATTATAAAGCACCACAAAAAAAAAAAAAAAAAAAAAAAAAAAAA
>KE528421.1:0-18777 GCA_000441915.1 Genlisea aurea | reverse complement strand
TCGTTTAGACGTCATTTCGCCATATGACAATTTTGGTCACTTACAATTTTCGTCGAATTTTTGGCATATGATAATTTAGGCCACTTGACAATTTTCGGTCACACGACAATTTTTATTATATGACAATTTCGGACACTCGACAATTTTCGCCATATGACAATTTTGGCCATACGACGATTTTCGCTACTCGACAATTTTGGCCTTACGATTATTTTTGCTACTCGACAATTTTGGCCATGTGCTAATTTTGACAACTCGATAATTTTGGGCACTCTATGAGTTTGGCCAATCGATGATTCTGGCCACTCGATAATTTTGATATTACGTCAATTTTAGTCACAGAATAATCTTGGTTAAATGTACAACTTTGGACACACCTGACAATTCTAGACCACAATTTTGTCACAAGTCACATGATTGTTTTGGTCAAGGTTTGGCAAAACCCGCGATATGACCCAAACCAGACCCCGATCCGAATCCATCCATGATTATTTATTTTCGGACCCGAATCCGAACTCAAATATATTAATGTGTGCGTAAGGAAGCGAAGCCGCTCAAATAACAGAAAGTAAAATGAGGTGAATGAACAATTATACCATAAAAATAAAAGTGTTGCAGCACCATAAAATCACAGATGAACGTTTCTAAGATTAAATCCATGGTGTCCATCCTTCGTACATGTTACACAGGTTGTCTATATCCCGTGCCTGTCGTAGAAGGAACTCAACTTGCTCAGCCACACTCTTTTCCCTACATTACACACATTGTTTGTCTGTTATGAACAAACTCAAACCACACTGTATTTATTCACTACCAAACCCCACATATAAATATATATACCTGCCGTCGATTTTCATTTCCACTCGTTTCAAAACTGAGACCGCATATGCATTTTCGCCTGAAAAACGAGAAACCGGTAAACAGCATGCTGCTTATATAAAGGCTTTATCTCCAAAATAAGATGCTCTTCTGCTTCTGGTAGATGGATGATGATATTATTAACCACACCTCACTAACAATTCAGAAAAAAAGTAAATAGATTCCGAACAATTATCCATCTTGTTACCCAATTGTGGCTCTGCAGTTGTGTTAGTAGTGAAGGCATTCTTTGGTGCATCTCCTCCTTTCCTCTGGGGTTCTTCCACTCCTATTTTCTCCGGGGAAACATTACAGATTTCCTGACGACGAATAAAAAAAGGCTTACAAGAAACAACTCCCAACTAGAATCATAAAAAAAGATTTGTCCCACTCAACAAATTCGGTGTGGAAAAAGTCACAATGAGTGTAAAAAATTGCTAACCGGAACTTGAGCCACAGCAGAAAATGGGGTTTCATGATGACCATCATTTTCTTCTTGAATACTTCCATCAACGGATTTAATGCCGTCAGATATCGTGCGGCTGCTACTACTGCTTAAGGTGAGAGGAGGAGAAATCCAGCCATCAACTGGTAAAAGGAACAAACTATTCAAACTACCATAACTCCCATCGTTATTGTTCTCTGAATCCCTTTGCTTCTCGTATTCGCCATGAGAAACACCGAGATCACCTGTCAGAGGAGTTGCTTCTTGTGATCTTCCCTGCATATTTTCTCTTACTCCCTCAAGAGCCTGCAATATCAATTGTCCCAATACACTAGTTGTTGAGTTTTACATCGATTTAATCTTTGATCACCAAATTGATTGATACGAGGGATTTCAATTTAAGACATTATGACATATTTCCCTAATGAACTCGAATCATCAATGATGAAAAAAAAAAACCATACAGCCAATTCATTCCTTACCTTGTGGAGATTCCCAGCGTGAAAACCAGCGGCTTTGGCCAATTGAGTCAGCAGAGAGAAAAGGCCTTGGACATTCGATATAAGAGACGGGACCAAAGGCTTGAAGACTTGAAAAGCTTTATAAAGTCTATTATAATATGACTGATATATGGCTTGTCCATGAATGAGGGCTATCTCTGATTTAGTTTGTATTTCTTGAGACATAGCATCAGTCATTGCATCGACATCTTTCGATAGCAGAGATTCCAGTGGAATAAGGACCGCATTAGCCTGTTCAAAATCATAAACATGCTTAGCTGATATTCATAAGCACGTCCAATTTGGTATCTTCAACCGTCTACTAACTGGACATGTTACATCAACAAATAACTCTTTGAACAAAGATGCAATTTCTACCCCCAAATACAATTATTTGGAAGAAATAATTAACACGACGTTTATCATTCTTTTAGATTCAATTTTATGAGAAATCGATATGATATAAAAGAAAATTCGACATAGAGAGAGATAAAACTGTCAGTCAGGACGGACATGAATACAGCTGATGCCTTAAGATCAAACCAGAAACAAAACAGGAATAGCCACAAAATTCTATAGGGGATATGCCAATTTATGGCCTTTTTATTTCCAATTTTTACGAAATATGTCCCCTATGTTTCATAATGACAATTTATACCCTTTTTTGTTTACACAATGAACAAATCTCACTCTCAAGTGTTAAAACATTAAACAATTCATACCCGCTCGTTAAATTTAGGTTACATTTTGTCAGAAAAGAAAACATAAGAGATATAAATTGCACTTTTAAAATGGGGTATAAATTGTCGTTATGAAACATAGAGAACATATTTTGTGAAGTTTGAAAACAAAGGAGGCATAAAATGTTATAAACCCAAATTCTATACCTTCGAAAGTTCTTCCATAAGTGAACTGTGCAAGATAGCAGCGTCTTTTCCCAAACTATGCACGTCAGAAAGACCTTCAGTTATTGCTAAAACCTGCCAGACAGATGAAAAGTTCAATAGAATGAAGTCATTGCCATGTCAAAGCCAATCAACCGAACCGATCAGTATAGCGGGATACAAAAGTTGTAAACCTCTTCAAGCATAGAACCACACTCAGAAGTCAGAGCAGTATGTCCTCGAATAATGCTCACATATGTAGATAGCGTAACACTGAGATCAAGAGCAGCATCTCTCATTGCAAGAAGAGTGCTCTGCAAATTGCCTACAAAAACGGATATAGTTGGTAAAACGGAAGACTGTCAAAAACACAGAAATGAATGCATAATAGGTGTTCTGATTTCATTTTTTTTTTTTCGACAGACGTGTTCTGAGTCCTGACAAAGTTGAGGGAAGCTTAGATGTCAAAGTGACAAGAAAAGTAAAAAATGAAAAATTTTGCACAAGGAAATGCTGCATGTCCAGAATCTCAATGAATGTGCAGAAAAAAAAAAGTGATGCAAAATGAAAAAAAAAAACCATAAAGTTGGACTGTTTTTTGTATTGAGGATCAGAAGACAGTAGGCTGCATAAACAACTAATGTTAACATTTCACCTGATGCAGCTTTTGCTTTTAGCATAGCCATAGAAAGTTCATTACTTGCAGAAACTAAACCATGTGAAGCTGCTCCCATATTGCTTTTTGCAAGTCTCCATTCCTTCTCAGCATCTGCCCCGAAACCAAAGGAACAAGGTTATCGGGATGAGGAAACTCAAGGTGTGCAGCAAAACTAAAACAAGAAAAGTCCTTCAGACTGACCTGCAAAAGAATGATATGTGACATCCAGTTTTGTTATTGCATTTAGGCAACTTTGTTGCCATGCTCCGCTCTCTGCTGAAGAGGTTCCATGCTTCCCTCTTATCATTCCATCTCTAGAAGCCTCAAAATCTAATATGGAGATGCAAAGTTTCATAATGTCAGCGGCATCTTCTCTCACTTCCTGCAAAAGTTTACGCCGTCGATTCAAGTGATCATGGAATCCAGGAGGTATTCTTGAATTATTTGCTTGAGCATTTCCCCCATGTGTTGAATTTGGATCTCCACAGGCCCAGATCAGAGCCCTCTGAAGCTGCCCTTCAGCTGCAGCTGAATTCCCTTCACAAGATTGCAGACACTCGAGAGATCTAGCTATCTGGGAAATTGATAATCGCATATTTTCAAGTACTTCAGACCGATTGGTGTTCAATATTACTTGAAGCAAGGAGCCATCATCTGGAAGAAATTCACAGGAAATCAGCTTGCTAACTTCTGGGGGCCTGGAGGTGATATTGTGCATCCATTCTGCCTTGGCAATTTCTAAGCTGGTTTTCAGACAAACTTCTTTAAGCTCATCAATTTGCTTCCTCATAAAAGAGGCTGCTGTTCTTGTGGCTCTGATAGTCTGATGCACGTCGCAGTACTCTTCAAGCATAAGGTGCAATCTTCTTATAGCCCCCAAATCCATTTTGATTTGACAACTTGTAGGATTAATGATCGACTCTGTTTTTCTCGATAGAATCTCAATTTCTGAATCTAACATTGTCAAAAAGACTGGTGCAACTCTATCTTTCACATACCAGCAAATGTGCTCGAGAAATTGTTTCCTAAGCTTATCCTTTGAAACATCCGAAAGTATATCATGCCCAGAATTCAGATCAGAAGTTATTTGAACATCTTGTACACAAGAATTGAGCAGGAGATCGACGAGAAAAACCTTCCAAATAAAAAAGGCTTGGCTGCTTTCTAAACCAGGGAGACTCCATACATTTTCCAATATTGAATTTCCCGGATTTAAAGAGTCAAAAGTATCCCCCGCTGAACTGGAGAAAACAATACCAGAAGATGATATCAATGCTTTATCAACTACTTCCAAATCAGAGAACGGCTCAAATAATGATGCCAGAATTTCTTTTCTTCTCAAGAGATGTGGTTCTGAATCATGTTCAGCCGTAATGATGGATTGCAATTGCAACTCAGCATCAACCAAGCAACTATTAATATCAGATTTTTTCTTCTCAAGGGAAGACATCTGCACATCTTTCTGGTTCCACATGCGATGGAGTTTGTCTAGCTGCACTCGACAAGCTTCTTCTTGAGACGCTAATTCCTCGGCTTCTTCCCAGGATAAATGATCCCTACCCTTCACAGCAGCTTCCTTGAGAGCCAACTGTTTTTCAGTTATCATATCCACTTTAACGAAGTAGTTGGACTCAAGCTCAATCAGAGAATCTCTTTCCAGCCCTACATTGATAAGCTGATCAAGCACTGTTTCTATACATCCTCGAATTTGGGAGATGGATCCAAATATATCCATAACATCAAAATTTGATGAGACGACAAATTTCATCAGCATGGGCATAGTCACATCCAACAAATTCCGAATGAGATTTTTAGAGAGTGTAATACAGGTTTTGAAAATAGAACCCCAGCTGTTGTGCAAGGCTTCATTTGAAATGTTTGCACCAGCATCTGAATCCGAGACACCAAACCCAGCATGGCACTTGATTTTACATACAAAATCTGTAACAAGTTCACATTTATATGTAATTTGTTCGAATTCAATAAAAAATGATTCCAGATCAGACCGCAAGCTAATGCCATCTTTCTGCCAGCCAAAATGAGCCAGGCTTTTCTTCGTTCTCTGCTTAATATCAGACAAGAAATTGCTTAGTGCTAGATCTAACATAGCCAGGAGAAGCACTTGATTATCTTCAATCTCCGTTTGAACTTCAGAGTTCATTGTTGCTTTATAAACTGCTGTTCTAGAACCACTGGATTCCCCTTGCTGCTTCAGCACTGCCGACTGAATATAGTTTACAAAATCTGAAACAAGGGGTTCCTTAGCTTCTGATTCAGTTTCAGAACCAATAGAAATTTCAAGCACAGAGCACTCTTCCTTCATTCTCACAATATCAGCAGAACACTTTGCCAGCTTGAAGCATATGTTATCATAGTTGCTCTTATGAGATATAAATCCGTCAGCATTACCGCTACTGATAAGTTCCATACCCTGTTTCCAGGAAATTGATAGACTGTCAGATGAGACATTATCCAGAGAGCATAATATATTTGCCCAACCATGCAACGGACTGGTAGCTATATAGTTCGAAGGTAAGATTCTCTGCAAAGCCAAAGAATATACTTGCAGTGCTGTAACAGCTGAAGATATCCATTGGGCGAGTTCTGCAGTTGAACGAGAAACATCTCGATCTATTTCATGACACTGAATTTGAGTTGGTTCAGGAACTACTGTCCATGGAACTCCAGCCTCTACAACCGATGATACAAGAGATAAATCTCCTTGTGAACCACTTAGCTTTACTAGCGCCTTAAGTTCTGGAGTGGTACTCCTCAAGGAATCAAGAATTCTTCTATGCTGCTCAATCCATGTTAATGCCTCTTGGCCTTTATCCGTCACTATGGCCTGAGCATGGGTAAATTCTTGCAGTTGTATGTCGAATAGAGCACGGATCTGTTCCAAGTTACTAGTAGCTTCAGCCACAACAGATTTTGCAGACTTCTCACATTGAGCTAAGTCATTTCGCTCTTGGTCAACTTGATAGAAATGACTTGCTACGGTCTCAAACTGATTTAAAATGCCCAAGAACCTCTACAAGTAATATAGAAATATACAGTGAATTCATCATATATCAGTTGAAATAAGAAATAACATCATCCGAGAATGGAAACGAACCTCAAGAGTCATTTCAACTGCTGGTATGGTAGACAGTAATATATCATGATGCTCCTGGATAATACATTATCAAGAAAAAGTATAATTTAACAATAATGAATCCATTCGTGCAAGAAGCGAAGTACAGAAAATGAGAAATTAAATCATTTATATGATTAACGCAAACTACTCCATTTCAATAAAATGTACTAGACAAATGAATTATTGTCCATATAGAATTAATAAAATAAAATAGAATTGTCCACATGATGCAAGAAATACTGGGAAAAAATCGACTATCTGTTTCACTTTTTTTTTTTAAAAAAAAGGGAGATTCCTGTTATATTGATGCGTTTTAAAAAGAGAAAAAAAGAAAAAAAAAAAAAAGAAAGAAAGAAAGAAAAACCTGAAATTGATGTCTCTCACCTGCAATGGAACACGAATTTCTTGGGCTCGTGAAGCAAATAAGCTTAGGCTGACAGCAAGCTCCATACCCTTTCTTTCCTCGCCAACTACCTCTGCATCATCATGAACATTAGCACGTGTCCATTCCACAAGTGGATCCCACACAAAAACTTCCAACAACATCAAAATTATATCTTTATTTTTCCTCAGGGCGCCTATAACGGCCTCACAGTCAGACCTGAAGGAACCTTCAATGCCAGTTATCCCCAATGCTGCTTCAATTGTCTGAGTTAATCGGAAGGGAACAACTTCAGGAATTTTCAACCTCTGCCCCTTGTCAAAACAGACATTGTAATCAATATGCACAACTTCCCCACTGAAGAAATCTACAAGTATATTATCCAAGTGCCTATCACCTAGACCTAAAATGTGGCCGAGCATACTCATTACAGCAACACTTCCAGAAAACCTGCAATAAACCTATATATTAATGCAGTTTACAGAAGAGCTTCAATAGAGCATATTTTGAAACACATATTGGAAGAACCACAATAGCAACTAAGAGAACACTATATATGCCACCAAAAATGTATATCACGCGTAAGGCAGAACTTGAATGATAATGTACAGTGGGGTTGTTGCTTTAAGGCTAATAAAAATTACCTTCTCAGTTTTGAACTAAAAGCTTTGAAACCCTCACTGGCACACCAAAGCTCCTGATAAAGAAGTTGCTTCGGAGTGTCATTCATGAGATCCAAAAGAACTTTTCGCTTGACAGCATGAGGCCAGTCTCTTCTTGAGATTACACGTCTTATACCCATTTCTTTAAGCGCAGGTATAATTTTTCCATAAAACATATCACTCGGCCGTGGCACAGGAGGAACTGCACTATTAGTATCACAGCCATGCCGGTGAAACTGTTGTCTTTTCTGCCATGACTTAAAAATACTATATATACTAATTGACTTATCCACCCACTGTATAAGACCAGCTTTTTGACTAATGGGCGTTACGGAGTAAGAACGGATGGGAAGTGGCTGCCGACGTGCAGCTAAAGATGATTGTAGAAAACCATAAACCGACTGAAGTAACTGCATAATTCTGGCATCAAGACGCAAGTCTTCCCGACCTTTCAAGAGATATGTGTACTTCTGGCCATCAGACCCTACTATGGCAAGTTTCTTCGGCTTAGTCTTTGTGGGTAAAATGGCTAATTGTTCTGAAAAAGAAGCAATAGTCACAATCCCCTGGGATAAGTCATTAAAGCCTTTTACTGATTCATAAGTCATAACTTGCTTTTCAAGACCGGGCATAGGTGCACTAGATGATAATAAGGAAGCCAATTGTGGAGCTACTTCCTCCAAAGAAATTGATGATGACTTCCCATGGTGCGATGCCAGAGAAATTGTAATGGACTCAAAGGGCTGCCATATATCCCCCAATGCTGCAATAGAAGGAGGCGGAGCCTTAAATTTCGTGATTGCCGATTCTATTTTTTCTTGATACACCTCCACAAACCATAATTCATGGGGAGTTTTGGGTCGCCGAGAGGTGGAAGTCAAACGACGTTCTAAGACCACAACAATGGGAGCCATCATAGCAGTGTACTTTGCAGCATTGATTTTGTTCTTCTCCTCGTGACTCAAAGTGATGTTCTCAGCAATTCGCAGAGCCTCCTCCCTCAACAAATTTATGCGCCTCATCACATCTGTTTTCCAAAATATGAAAATAAATTCAAACCACTAAGCTTAATGCTGACAAAATAACTTCAAGACAACTTGCTCAAATAGAGAAGACAATTATTGTTACATGCAGTTTTTGCATGGCATATTGTGTGGCTATACAACCTGCATGAAGATCCTGTAGTGTTCCAAGCCATAGTTCATCCCAAAGGACTGTTACATTTTCAAGCTCCGTTATCATCAGTTGGGAGTCTTGAACTAATTTCGGATGTGCTGTATTCTGTGAGAAAAAGTCAGTTTTAAACTGTCAGACTAGCATCTTTATGCTTGATTTCAATATATATTATGCCATGTTGGAACTCAGGAAACGGCAGACAAAAATTATTGATAGAATAAATCTACGTAAAAAACTCTTAGATCATAGAAAAATGGCATGAAGAGAATTTATTTTGATGAAGAAGATAGCACAAAATATCACAAACCAGAGTAATTGAGTATAGAAAGTAAGAAGGTAGCAAAGACATAATTTCAGGGGCAATTACTAACCAAGTAAGCAAGAATCTTCTGAATTTCCTCTGAAGGTTCTTTCTCAGGAGAATTTGCATCAAGAAGTGTTGGGTATATCAAAGGGCATGGAGATGATTTTGCCAACATTACAAGCAAGGCCTCTATTTGCTTTCTCACCACCTTCTGAGGGTGAGAGCTTAATCGAGCAAATAGCTGAGGTGTTATTTCCTTAAAAAACAACGGTAATAAATTGTACAGTGCTTTCAACATGCCAAAAAAAAAAAATTCAAATGAGTCTCCATACCTGCCAGGGCAACACAGGAACCTTTGAAAGAGAGGTTTCAAGAGTTTCAATCAACTCTGCTCCATAGTTTACCAGAATGCGCAATACATAAAGTGTGGCTTTCAGGGTGTAACTTGCATGCCTAAACTTTGACTTGACACGACAACCAGTTTGATCATAAAAGTTCTTTGAATAAGAACAAGAAAGAAAGCTAATAAAAGCTTGAGCTGCCTCACCAAACAAAGAAACCCTTCTTTGCCTCAAAGACCAATAGACATCTGCCAATTCAGTAACCAACGAAGCTGCCTCTATCTCACTTAGGGTAGTGTTGGTCGAAACCAAGTATCCCTTCACTTCCAAAAGGAGCTTAGCCTTTAGATTGTTGATCCTAAATTCCTCTTCTCCAGTTAACCCACCAGCAGTTTCTATAGCAGTTACTATTTGCTGCAATAAAAGCTCTACTTCATCCCCATCACCATTGCATTCACTGACAGAAATATTGTTATCTCCACTTCCTTTATGTACCTCTGCATCATCAGGAATGAAACGTAGGACAATGTCTCGGACACGCAATTTCTCTCCATCATTCAAAACATATCTCTGGCAGTGGTCGGCTTCAGAAACATGAAAGGGAGAAAACGAATCAGAATTAAGCTTCTCACAGCTGTTGAGAGACATAGTTGCAGTAGCTTGAGCATAACACCATGAAGCATACAAAATCCATGATTTTCCCATTGTAGGACAGAGAAGAGTGGAAGCCTTCATAGCAGTATCCACTAGTTCTTCAATATGAGAACCTTGATTGGCATTAGCAGGGGCGACACCCTCCTCTTTGTCTGAAGAAGGGATATCTTTCTTCTTCAATTCTTCTTGCATCTCCAGAACAATACTTTCCAAGTGCTTACCTTTAAACCCTTCCTGAAGCCATTTAGACAGTTTAAGGCACGCTTTAGCTCTCAAAGCATTTTCCCGAAGACTGCACAGCACTATTGAAGAAGAAAGCATGTAAGGACGAACAAATGACCATAGACCACTAAATGCAGCATCAAATTTGTTTTCTGCATGCAGGAGTAGAGAATCCTCGTATTCCCAGCTTGAAACAAAATAGTTACGAAAAATTTCATTTGAGCAAATTGAAGCATGGTCTTTAAGGTAGCTGTTCAGCCGAGCCGCCAATATTAAGTTCTTCTGTTTCCGTGCCAATGAAACTAAATTTTTGCAGAGTTCAAGAGTAACAGGTGAAGTTGGAGCAAGGTTCCGATAAATTCGAAAGACTTTTAGCCACATGCAACAGTCTTGATGAACTAGGTCACAAAAGGGGAAATTGGTGGTTTGAATATACGTATTTAGTATTAACGGGGAGGGTTCAGTTATGCTTCCAAGCCTGATTCCGTCTTCAAATGCAGAAATGCAGTATAGTTGATTGGCATATGGTGCTGCCTCCACTAGTCCATCTAACGACAAAATAGAGAGAGAATCCTCCAACATAACCTTGGCCTTTCGCAACTCATGTGGCACTTCTTCCACCTTCCCTTCAGAATGGAGAAGCATCGCTTGCAGAAGTATTTGCTCACTTCTCTGCAGAGCCAATCTGGGATCAGGTGTGAACTCATTGCAACTTTTGGGAGTCAAATCCACAAACATCCTTGCTGCCTTAAAATCTCCATCATCAAAGCGAGCCAAGGCTTGAACAGAATTTATTTCATTTCCAGCAGTAGTCAAAGCTCCAGCGAAGCTATTTCCAGCATATTTCAAACGAAGAGTTTGCAGTTCTAGCAACCAAGATTCAAGAGATTTCCAATCAGAAATCGCCATATAGCTTTCAATAATACGAGCAATTGCAAACTGTATACCATCAGCACCTATAGAACCAAGTGATTCTTCAGTCTGTAACAAGTGCGCAAAATAAGCAGCAGCTCTTTCATATTGACCATCTGCTTGGTACACAAGCCCATGTATCAAAGAAAACTGGCCACAGTTTGTCTGATCACTAACTCCTGGATTTTCACTAGCAGGTAATGTACAAAAAGCCAGTGTTGCCCATTTCTGTAAACCAATCAAAGCTTCAGGTTCATTAATTTTGCACAAAGCCAAAGCCAAGCTCCTTATGATTTTAAAAATATCTCCAGAATATCTCATCTCAATATTCGGTAAGTTTTCCTGAGCCATGACTCTTGATTTTTCAGACAGTGCAGAAGACATAATATCCAGTAATCTATGTACACAATGATGAATAGTGGCATGTGTACAATAAAGCATGAGTCCAGCTTCCATCATAGGCTCAGCTATTCGAGAGAACCATTCCTCACAAACCTTCTTATTGGCCCTAAAAAATGAGGAACTTGTTCTCGATACATGTGGTAAGAAGGCTGATCCCTCATAGGCATTATAAACGTTTTTCTTCAATGCCTCTACAAAGTCAAGTAATAATCTCATTGGCAATGAACGGGCATAAGAACCTGCGAGAGTTAAAGCTCCATTGCTTTGATCGGTTTCAAGCTGCAGCAACAGAGAAATGTCAATAAGCATGCGTTCAATAGCAGCAAAAGTTTGAGTTGGTCCCCCAAGATGAGTCCTAAGTCTAGTAGTAACGCAAAACCTAGCCGCTTCATGTGTAGCCCACCAGGCACCAAGCAGATGGTTAACTGAGCAGACTCTTTCAAGAAAGTTTTCCTCTACTTCCAGGTCCAAGAATGAAGCCATGGCATCAGAAGCTTCTTCCTCAGGTTGACTTGACGGGATCTGCTTTTTGCTCTGGCATGAATGAACAAGCCTCTGAATCCAAGAAGACAAGGGTACCTTCCATCTCTGGGAAATATAACTCAAAACAGAAACAAACTGCTGGGCATGGAGGCGTTGTGGCAGTTGTTTAAAAGCAATGATTTCCTTCCAATGGAAATAAAATCCCTTAGCTGATGCAGCCAACTGAGGCTGAGATTCATTAACTGCCATGCAATCAGAAAGACCATACATATACATAGTCAGAGGCAACATCTCAGAAAGCAAGTTTATATATGCACTTTTTATGTCTATTTCTGGATCGCCGCTCCTTTCAAGGATAATTTGAGCAACATCAGGGAAGTGCATAGGGTTAATCAGTTTTGCTTTCAAAAGCATCGGAAGAACAGTCGTCACAAGAGCTCGTACTTCAGGTTCCCTGTCCAAACCAACTAGTAAGGTTGAAAAAAGCAACTCCCTAGGGATGTCATGCCAGGGATAAAACGGAGAACTGACATTGTTATATGTATCAATAACATCTTCACAGAACTTACGTAGCCATGCTAGAGCTTCTATTTTGATAGCCAAAGGAGAACAAATATCAAGAGCTCTAACAAGGAACAAAGCGTATCTCTTTAAATGATCGGAAACCATTGCAGAACATTGATTTAACAGATTTTCACTGGCAGATGGCTCAGATGAAGTTGCAAGAGAATCCACCATGTCATTTTGCATTATAGTAGAGCGCTTGAACATAAAGTCAATTGCAGAGAGCCTTTGCAACGTTTTTATCAAATCAACTTGCAGTTTTATTGAGCTTTTCATTGGCCATTCAAACATATCAAAATTTTCTTTTAAAAACATTAACAGCTTCTCAGCGTTGGCGACACAAAAAGCAGTATCATTTATTTGCATTCCACAACTGCCAGCTCTTTGTAAAGACACAGCAGTCAGTAGTACTTTAATATCAAAACTGATCAAATTAACCACAAGGGTTTTTGAATGGGCATTAGAAGTTGCCATCACCTTGAGGTCATCCCCTTCACCTGAATATTTCTGAAGCTCGAATTTCAACATCTGCAGCTCTTCAAATAAACAATCCATTGCTTTTGCAACAACATCAGCTCTCTTATGTTGAAGTAAAAAGACATATGTTGCTGCAGCACTCCCAGTCACTAAGTGATTTGGATGTAACCGCAGCTGAGATATGGGTGCATCAAATTGTAGTATCTTCAGCACTGATGACGTCTCAAGGCCAAGCTTCTGAAGTGATAACAATTGCAGATTGGTTTTAAGAATACCATGAACCTGAATGGAAGAAACCTTATTGATTTGTGTCGTGATTTTATTTTCCATATCTGACATTTGGAACAATATATCCACGGTGTCAGGGTAGAAAGAAGAAAACCTTTCCATCAATATTTCTGCTAACAGTGTCAAGCATCTCCAAGATTGCTCAATCCATTCCGACCATCCATATTTTGTTCCAACCATAGATAAACATCTCAATAGTTTAGGAAGAATCTGAGTTAACGGTTCTCTTATTCTTTCAAGAAAATTAATCTCCAGTAACCCGGAAGCTACAGACTGTAATACTGTACAAAAACACAACAGAAGAGAAAGTAATCTTTTGAATTGTTGAGGACTACCATCACTTCCATCATGCAGTAACAAGTCCATGTCATCTAAAAACTTTGAGAGAAGTCCTAAAGAAAATTCCAGATTATTTACCCAGTGTTTCTGAAATTGTAAAAAACTATCCATGATAGCATGCTTATCAGACTCTTTACTGTCAGGAATCAGTGCCCATCCAAGTAAAGTATCGACAATGTCCTTGAAGTGAGGCTGAAAGCATCTAAAAAACTTCAATGAAATTAATGTTAAAACACCTAGAATTCTTGGCATTGAACTCAACGACATCTTCTCATCTTCAAGAAGTTCCTGGCAAGCCTTGAGAATTGGTAATGCATACCTTTCAACTGCACCCTCTCCTATGCCAAGAAATTCATGTAGGCTCTCTAAAGCCAGCTCTGATATCCCATTGTTAATATTTCTCAGAGAAGGCAAAGACCATCCAATAAACCCATCAACCAAACTGCCAAGCATTCCATGGTTGTGCCTTCCATTTGGGGCTGATAATAATATGCATAACACCGAACATAAAGCCCCATAAGCTCTGGCTGCTGCATGACGAACTGAAAAAAATCTATAGAAGAAATTGGCATCACAGAGAACAACAAAAACTAGAGATCTATGCAGCAAACAGAAAAAAATATGTTTAAAAAAAAATCGATACAATTACTTCATTTCCAAAAGGAGGACAATGCTAACTCAAAAAAAAAAAAAAAGGAGGACAATGCGATATGCAGGAACACAAAAAGAGAATACCGCATTTAGGTTATGCCCATCAAATTTCTAAGAAACCATCCAAAAATTCAGAAAAGAAGAAGCAGATCGTACCAGATTTTAGCAGAATAAATGCAAACACGTCTGGGAAGTCTTATAACATTAAATAAAAGATGATCGATAATATGAAGTATGTTATACGGCGGGCAAGGCAATTGAATGAGTAAGAATTCTATCTCTCCTACACAGACAGACAAGTCGAAACATATCAAACTAAAGCAAGTGGTAGCAGAATAACTTGTCGTTAATGAGCTGAGAGAATCCTTGCGAGAGAAAAGACGCAGCATGAGAGACGACAACGGCGTTCGAAGGATAGATTATGTTGCGGTGAAGGGATGCTATAGCCGACAGACGTGCCGACTCATCCTCCTCAGAGGAATGCGAAGTCGAGGAGGCGGTAGAAGAGGCAGATGTTGTTGCTTTGGACGAGTTTTCCTTGGGCAGCGCCGCCGTCAGCAGCGCCGCAAACTGCTGTTGCTGCTGGTGAAATCCTTGAATCATGTCTCCTCGGCATCTCCCACCCACCGCCTTATTCGGCAGAAATTCAGTAGCATTTCTCAAAAACCTCCTCCTTCCGCGGGATTCAAGGAGGGAATTTCACCTTCAAATGGACTAAACCCTAAAATTTTGAATTCTAAATGGACATATTCCTCTTTTATTGGTTACGCGGAAAATGCACGTAAACACAGTGAGACTATGCTTAATATATCATTTCCTTTCGTAGAGTCGTCGCCGGTTACTTGAATTAGAAGTTAGCTCCCTTGATCGTTTACGATCGATCCGATCATTCTGCGAATCTCGAAAATTTTCCTTCTTATTCGATTTTCTTCTTCGAATTTACGTGGACCTGCTGTTTCCTTTTCGAATCATTCCAAGGATTTTTGCGTTCCGGAGGCCAATCAGGAGGATCGAGGTTGAAAAACGATGGAGAATCGAATCGGATTGTCGATTCAGTCTCTGGTCGTGTTGATGATGATGATGATGACGAAGATCGGCGCCGGGGACACGAATCCTGTATACAGCCCCTGCTCCGATGCGAAGGTTCAGAAAAACGATGGATTCACATTCGGACTGGCGTTCTCGTCCAGGAATTCCTTCTTCTTCAACCAAACTCAACTGTCTCCGTGCGACAATCGCCTCTCTCTCGCCGGAACTAATGCTCAGCTCGCCATTTTCCGCCCTAAAGTCGATGAGATTACTCTGCTCACAGTCAATAGCTCCACCTTCAATCCGGTCAGTATAGTAACATCGAGAATCAATCTATCGAGCAAATTCCTGTGTTTTCGATGAACGTTTTTTTTTTTTTCTGCGTGTATTCTGAAGAGCTTGGCCGGAGGTTACATGGTAGCATTCGCGGGAAGACAATATGCCGCCCGTTCACAACCAGTATTTGTCGCAGACAACACTCACACCATCACCAGCTTCACATTGGTAAGTTTCCAATGCATCAAACCGCTCCCTTTAGAATCATTGTCCCCTGGACAATCATACAAAGGAATTATGAATAGTTATGAACCAAACATAGAAAATATGAGCGATAAATTCATGAAACGGTTTTTATGAGTGCAGGTATTTGAATTCCAGAAAGGGACGTTGGAAAACCTGTACTGGAAGAAATTCGGTTGTAGTTCTTCATCCTGCGGAGGAGGAGGAGCTTCACTGGTTTGTTTAAACGGCACCGACTGTGCGGTTCAGAGTTCTCAATGCACATCCAACGGTGGCACCGTAGAGTGCGACTTGGGCATACAGTTGGCCTTCTCCGGTACAGACAAAAACGACGCCGTAATGAACTCGTGGTACGAGGTTGCGAACCTCAGACAGTACTCTCTCTACTCCTTATACACCAACCTTAAAGGTTCGGTCTTCGACAATCTTTTTTGACACCATCATGCATATTTACGAATCCTAACGCATACATGCATGTATATATTGCCGATGCATGAAAATGAATCATACGAAAAAAACACGGACTCAAAACGAAATCGGAGGTATACATGACTACTTATCCATAAGATGCCAAATATAAAAACTAGTTTACAAATCGGACTATATATTTTGCCAATGCATGAAAATGAATCATGCACGAAATCGGAGGTACACATGACTGACTAATTAGGCTAATGACACCAAATATAATAAACTAGTTTAGAAATCGGACTATATATTGAATCATACAAAAAATATGGACTCAAAAGTCAAAACGAGAAATCGATGTGTATTATTATTTTGTAAGAACCTCACCAACCAGTTGAAATTCATGACTACTTAGCCTAATCACACCAAATGTAAACTATTTTTTTTTGATACAACCAAATGTAAACTAGATTAGAAATCGACGGGCCCCAACATAAGGTGAAGGAGTGGATGATAACGTGCAGCAGAACAAAACACTATCGACATAAATAAAGCTATTACGTTACATACATAAATTGAGCAGCCACTACTATACGATAACTCAAAGCATTTGAATGAAGAAAAAGAAAAAAGAAAGAAAGAAAAACTATACATACAGACTGGCTATGAAGTCTTTTTGATGAATATTCGTGACAAGATCTCTTAATTCTGGGAATACTGATACAAGAACAATCTCCAATATCCCATAACCAAGTTGCTTCAGACAAACTGTGGACTGCACCAAAAATAAATAAATAAATAAATAAATAAGAATGATGAAGCTTCTTAACAATTGGGAAAATGCATCTCGAATTTTATCTCGGTTTTAGAATTGAAACCCATGTGTTAATCTGGGACATTATATCAGTAAGTGCCTCATGCAGAAATTTTATTGAATCGAAACTTCAGCAATATCGGTCATGACCTAAGAGTAACGGAAATTTTCGTAAAAGTAACTTGATGCAAAAGTACACCAAAATGGTCCAGAAGTGCACCAAAATTCAACCGTAAATAACATTAAAAAAAATAATAATAAAAAAGCTGTTCAGTTACCTGAAGAAAATAGTATACATCTCGAGCACATCGTCGATACTGCTTCTGCCCGATCAAACTCACCAAGGGAGAAGGTGCTCCATCTGAACAAAAATTCTCAGGTGGGAAAAAAATTAGTTACATTACGAAAATGGTTGTATCTATATGTAGTAACTGAAGCATTTTGTCACATTATACTAGAAGTGCATTCAAGAAAATAAATAAATAAATAAATAAATAAAGCATGTAAATGGTTGTGCGCATTCGTATACTCACTGAAAAGCATCTTTTTCACATTGCTAGCTCGACGAGCAGCTTCGAGTTGCTGATCAAAAGAATCAGGTTGTGCTGCGGCTGCAACAGGTGCTTTTGTTGACTGAGTCGTTCCTGCAGGAGTTTTACAATCCGGTGGTTGCCCTTGAGTTTGCAGTTTTAGGAAGAATGTACCACCGGGCCACAGAACCTAATGAGAAGCCGCAAAATAAATTATTTCAATCATGCGGATAATGGTGTCAAAATTTCTGCAAATAGCAACAAAAAATGACTTCCTGTGATTTGATGTCAGACTTTGAATAAATAAAGTGACTTAAGTGTTAAAGCGTCAAAATTATACCATGATTGAAGTTTGACACCAAATTGTATGAAGTTTCAGTATTTTTCTGAGCCTCTTAACTGTGACACCAAAAACTTGCATTCGAAAGATGGTAACTAATTTTGCAATTTTTCAAGCCAACAATATTCGCAACGGTGAATAATAATGTGGTGCTTTTATGTTGATTTTTTTTATAGTATAGCAGCTTCTAAAATCTAAAGAATCTGATACTTACGTCTTTCAGCCAATAAATCCCTTGCGCTATGACATCATCTCTACGAAGCCACTGGATTTGCCTTAAAAGCCAATCATCAATGGCATCCTCCATGATTAACTGCAATATTTGCTTGGATATCCAAAAGACCTGTCTCCTACAATTTAGAAAGATGAGAAGGTTCACAGATCAAGGCATTGAGACAGTTGGTATTATATAATTTTCATCGACATGTTTAGTTTAAAGAATGAAAATTGCAGCACTACTTCGAATACCCTCTAATTTCAAGTATAAAATATAATTATTAGCTATAGGTAAAAAGGACAAATTCTCTTTATTTAGATGAGGTACAAATTAGTACTTCATGGAGTGAAGTACTGGAAGATAATAAAATCTCACCTCCTGCAAGTTATAAGTAAACACTTGACCAAAAAAAAAAAAAATTGCACTTCAATTTGTACCTCAAACCAATTTGTACCTCAAGTCAATTTATTCCACCTGGAGGTATATGTGTGTGTGTAAAATTAGTTTGGAACCCTAATCGATGAAAAAAAAAAAAAAAAAAATAGAGGTACATGTGATATCTATCAGTCAAAAGACATGAAA
>KE528420.1:0-10622 GCA_000441915.1 Genlisea aurea | reverse complement strand
TTTTTTTTTTTTTTTTTTTACTTTCAGATGCGAAAAGAGCCAATAAATATATCCGTTCAACAGTCTCTTATCCCGAAGCAGCCTCCAGGTGAAGTTTTCTCTGGCATTGGCCAATCATCATCCATGAATATTGCTCCAGCAAAGCAACGCATGCGGTGGACGCAGGAATTGCATGAGAGCTTTGTAGAAGCGGTCAATAAACTTGGAGGCAGCGAAAGTAGTTTCGATATTCTTGCTTCTCTTCTGATAGAGAATGTCACCAAAGCTATTCGAATTGATAAGACTAATCTCTGGTGCAGAGGCAACTCCGAAGGGTATCTTGAAGTTAATGAAGGTTGATAGTCTAACCATCTATCATGTAAAAAGCCATCTGCAGGTACTCATAGAACTGCCTCTTCACATTCAAAGGAAATAAATTTCCTCACGTTTCTTGCTGTTCTTGTCTGCAGAAGTACCGGACTGCTAGATATAAACCTGAAACTAATGTTGAAGGTGGGTCAGTAGTTTCTCACTATCCGTAGATTATTTTATTACTTTCTGTATCCAACCCACGAAGTCTACATTTCTGGGATGCGATAAATTTTCCTTTGGTGCTGCATAGATTCTTCGGAGAAAAAGTCTAGCACAATGCCAGAATTATCATCACTGGATTTGAAAGCGTGAGTTTACGACTGGTGCTTGTGTCTTTAGTCGTTCTTTTGACTTGGAGTGTTTGTTGTGTGCGTTTCGGTTAAAACAGTGGCATTGACATCTCTGAAGCTCTGCGATTGCAAATCGAAGTCCAGAAGCGTTTGCACGAACAACTGGAGGTATGTTTCTTCATAGCAATGGTGCTTTTGCGGAGGTAAATTTGGTGGAAAATGCTTTTTTTCAGATTCAAAGAAACTTACAGCTGCGGATAGAAGAACAGGGGAGGTATCTGCAGATGATGTTTGAGAGGCAATGCAAACCGGGCATTGATAATAATCCTCCCCCTCCTCCTTCTCCTCCTTTTAAAGAGACGGAGACGAATTTCGAGGTGGCAAATACGCTGAAAAGTTGTGAAGAATGCGATGAATCGTGCTCGGAAGATAAGAATGCAACTGATTCGTCTCCATCAAAGCGGCAGAAGGTGGATGAATAAACAACTAGCTGGGCTGCTTGCTGGTAGAATTGTGGTATGTATGTATGGTATGGTATGAAGTGTGAAACCCACCCACCCCAGCCGCAGCCAGGTATTTGTAATTGTCAGGACTCAGGAGCCATATATATATATATATTTCTATTTCCCCTATGCAAGTCCCATCCATATTTTTCATTTACACAAACGTGGGAATGAAGCAGTAGTACAGTCAGTCAAGTCAGGTCAGGTGTGGTGTGGGGTTCCAAATTCCAATTTGATTGTAGCGGGTCCAGTTTTATTGTGTTTCAACTAAATGGATCCTCCGGGGGTTGGTTTGGTGGTTAGGTTATTTAGAGTTGAAGCAATTTATCTGTGCGCCCAGCCCACAAGTAAGCTGTCTCTCTTTTCTACCAAACCTATCTTGTTTTCCAATCCAAACCAAACCTTAGTTAGGAACGAATGACCCTTCACCATATTCATCTATTTAAAAGAAGCCAGCCAGCCAGCCAGCCAGCCCCCCACCCAAATCAACACACACAATTGATTTCTTCCCTCCATGGCGGCCACACCTGAGGTTTGTAAACAAACCAACAGACTTGGTAGCAGGCAGCTTCTTCATGTTGTGAACTCATGACTCTGCATGCCAGGTCCTTCCCTGCAGGATTTGTTCCGACGAAATCGCAGTGAAGGATAGCGGGGAAGCGTTTGTAGCTTGCCGCGTCTGCGCATTCCCGGTTTGCAGGCCTTGCTATGACTACGAGAGGGCAGAAGGGACTCAGAGATGCCCTCAATGCAGGACTCGTTACAGGCGCCAAAAAGGTTCCTTCTTCCCCTCTATCACATAATCTTTATAACAACTTTTATTTTGCTGTGCAAGGTTGTCCGAGAGTTGAAGGGGACGAGGAAGACGACGATGATTTCGAAGATGATATTCAGTTCAGGACTCACCATCACCGTCTTCTTCATCATTCGGTAATCCAACAGGAACAACGAGTTAGGAGCGTGCGCGTATATTCATCATATATGTGGGTGGACGACGACAGTTTTCATTTCGTACCCCTGCCTGCTGCAGGAACATGAAGAAGAAAAACAGAGTCACGTCGAGGAATGGGAGGAAAGAATGGAGAAATGGAAAAACAGACAGCACAAACGAGGTCTGCTACTGAAATCTAGTCATGCCGATAAAGAGGAACACCAAGAAGATGACGATTACCAACTGTATGTATGTAACACGGTTTTCTTTCCCCATAAGAAACGTGTCATACCGATTGCTTTTGCTTTCCCATCCAGCACGGCGGAAGCGCGGCAGCCGCTGTGGAGAAAAGTTCCGATCCCATCTCGGCTCCTCAATCCCTACCGCATAGTCATCGTCCTCCGTTTAATCATCCTCTGCTTCTTCTTCCACTTCAGAATAGTAACGCCAGCGTACGATGCGTTCCCCTTGTGGCTCACATGCGAAATCTGGTTCGGCCTCTCATGGATTCTCGATCAATTCCCCAAGTGGTTTCCGATAAATCGCGAAACCTACCTCGATCGCCTCGCCTTGCGATTTGAATCGAAGAAACTCTCGCCGGTCGACGTATTCGTCAGCACCGTCGACCCTCTCAAAGAACCTCCGATCATAACAGCCAATACCGTGCTCTCGATCTTGTCCGTCGATTATCCGGTGGACAAGATCAGCTGTTACGTATCGGACGACGGCGCTTCGATGCTGCTCTTCGACACGCTGTCGGAGACGGCTGAGTTCGCGAGGAGGTGGGTGCCGTTCTGTAACAAGTACAGTATCGAGCCCAGGGCGCCCGAGTTTTACTTCTCCGAGAAGATCGATTATCTCAAAGACAAAGTTCAGCCTACATTCGTCAAGGATCGCAGGGCTATGAAGGTCCCTCCCTAGTCCCTACTTTTCATTTATATTTTTTTTTTAATTTTAGATTTTTGTAAAAAATAATTATTATTTTTTTCATAATTATAATTTATACCCTTTATATTTTATTTTATACCAAAATATACCTAATTTCGTTTGATGATGTCATTATCTGTTTGATGACATCATCAATTTGGATATATTTTGCCAAAAAATAAAAGATAAGGGGTATAAATTACAATTATAAAGAAGAATGATATTTTTTGAAAAGAAAATGAATATAAATTGCAATAAACTCTATTTATGTTTCAAAAATGAATGATTTATGTTTAATCACATCATCAATTTGAATATTTTATATTAGTTGGATTTAAATTGATTATTTTTTAAATAAATGAGAATTAAGAAATAATTGATATACTTTACGAAAAAAAAAAAATTTTGCAAAAAAAATAATTTGAATATTGATTATCGTGATAAAAAATGATTATTGCATGTCAGCATCTGGCATCTTATTGTCATTATGATGTGTGGAAAAATATAGGCTTAGATTCCAATGAAATTATTTAAAAAAAAAAAAAGATTCCAATGAAATTCAAGAGAATATTCTCAGAATCTTTTGATTTTTTTTTATTCCCTTCAAATCAAAACAGAACGCAACTCAAGCACGCCATTTCTATTTTCTATTGATCCTTATCCGTTAAATTACACCACGTGTCGAACAACAAGTGCGAGACTCTCTCAATAAACATTATTTTTGGGTCAATTTTTCTCATTAGAAAACAAAAAAAAAAAATAGTTTTAAAAGTTTATTTATACATATCCATCCACACGCACGAAGACAAGTCATGGTTTTTTTATCGAACTGACTTCATCGATGCACTAACGACAAACAAAATAGAGTCATATTAAAATTAACTCTCCTCATCATATATCTAAGTAGATAAATTATTGATTTAATTATTCTTAATTAAATCAATATACCCTCCGGGATGGCGTAATGTGTAAGAAAGAATATACCAAACTCGAAAAAAAAAAAAAAGTCAAAGATATGTTAATAGAAAGAAACCCATTCACATCCAAATGAACTAAACGACGAAAAAAAAAAAAAAACCCTCACAATTAATTATAAAATCACCATCCTTCCCCTAGCAAACATTTCAAACTCCTTCGAAAAATCGAGGAAAGTCATGGTCGGAACGAATCTCCCTCCGGGATTTCGATTTCATCCGACGGACGAAGAACTCATCGTGCATTATCTTCGAAATCAGGCAACTTCCATGCCCTGCCCGGCTTCCATCATCCCCGAAGTCGATATCTATAAGTTCGATCCATGGGATCTCCCTGGTTAGTACAATTTTTTTTTTTTTGTTAAAGATGGGGGATCTTTAAGGGTTTTTAGGGTGATTAATTTTTGTAGAAAAGACGGAATTCGGGGAGAACGAATGGTACTTCTTCACTCCTCGAGATCGAAAGTACCCGAACGGGATCCGACCCAATCGGGCAGCGGTTTCCGGGTACTGGAAGGCTACGGGGACGGATAAGGCTATCTATAGCGGCGCCAAGTACGTCGGAATCAAGAAGGCCCTCGTTTTCTATAAGGGTAGGCCGCCCAAGGGCGTGAAGAGTAATTGGATCATGCATGAATATCGACTCAATGAATCGAGGAACTTGCCGTACAAGCAAAATAGATCCATGAGGGTAATTTCGTCCGATAAAAAAATATCTGAAATTTCATATAGTCCTGATCATAATAGAAGGCCCTTTTTATTTCCATCTCCAGCTCGATGATTGGGTGCTGTGTAGAATCTACAAGAAGAAGGACACCGCCGCTAAACCGTCGGATCGGGAAGAACATCCGACGGTCCAGATCGTGCCGCGAGACGAACGCGACGATGAGACGACTCCACTAGAGCTCCAACCACCTTCTTCTTCTTCATACACTCATAATTTTCCGAGAACCTGTTCCTTGACTCATCTCTGGGAACTCGATTACATCGGCTCGATCTCGGCCCTACTCGGCGACAACTCCCACGAAACGTCGACCGGCCAACGGAATTTCTCGACCATCGACGCCGATTCCCATAGGTTTCAAATGTATAAAACTCAATAGAGCAGAGGAAAAAAAGACAAGACTATTTGTGTAATTTTGTTTGTTTTTTTTTTTTTTTTCATATGATTTGGTAATTTTGTAACATACGTGTCTGTCTCTTCATATCAAAGCTGGTTTATGTGATTTATGATTTATGACTATAAGCATAATTAATATGAATAAGTTTACATTGAATGTAGACTACTTAATGAATATGATAATGTAATTATTACATCTTAATTACGATTAGACAGCTCACCCATAATCATGCTTCAATCAAAAGACTAATTAATAATTTTCGTCTTGTGGTTAATAATAATAATAATCATAAACTACGATTTTATTTCATTTGTATTATATGAAATCATCGAAGCGAGAAAAAGACAAAAAGGGGTCAACGATCTTCGGTCAAAGTCGTGCTTCCGTCACTAACGACGACTTACTTTTTTTTTTTCTGATTACAGCTTGCAGACTTACTAACTTTCCACACGTGACGGAATAGCCGCCATTATCACCACGTTTATCTAGATACGAAAGCTTTTGAAATTTTTGTCTATTATTCAATTTTTCAAAAAATAAATAAATAAATAAATAAATACATTTTTTTTTTTTTTGTAATTCTAATTTTTAAAATTTCTAATGTTAAAAAATAAAGATAATTTTAGTATTTCAATTTTGATCCATATTGCAAATGAGTCTCTGAATTTACTATTTCTTTCGTAAACAATATTAACGATCAATTGCATGAGTCTCTGAATCAAGTCGAATTTTATTTTTACTAGTGTATAAAATGAAATTTGATTTTTTTTTTTTTAAAAATATTAATTTACGGATAAAATAGTCAGATTAAAATTTTGTAACAGATGCCAAAATTGACCATGAACTCTATAAACTCTAATTTTGATTAAAAATTTTGAAAATTGCTGGAGCAAAAATATATTTTTATAAAAAAAAAAAAATTAAGGACTTATTCCGAACAAAATGGGACAGCCCATGGGCCTCCATACCCAAACCTCTAACGGTCAGTTGATACCTCGCCCTAATCTCCGCCGGCCGGCCGCCCGAATGGCCGTTTGCTCTTCGATCTCCGGTATTTCGGGCTTCGCATCGAATCCCGCCGTCGGAAAACGAAACATCGTAAAAAGTGCCTCTAAAGAAGAATCAACCCTCTGTTTCGACGCAGTACGGAATCGCGGCACCGGATTCTGCTCATGCTGCCGTCATCGGAGGAACTTCATCGGAGGCATCATTGGGTTACTCCCAGTTCTCCCGTCATCTGCTTCTGACGACCCAATCGTATGAAAAAAAACGCATTCCGTACCGATCATTTATGAACTTATACGAGCTACGGCGGTTTTATTATTATTATTATTTTTTTTTTCAAGGCGGCGTTGAATAAGTTCCATCCTCCGAGGCCAGATTGGTACGAGGAATTCTACGCAACAGCTATGGACAAGACGATGGAATCATACGAAGCAGCGGTTAGCGTCTTTTCGGTTCTTTTTGCTGAATCTGTTGTTTACATTTGAAAGCTCTGCGATATGCATCGGGAAGATGGCCGGCTACAAGTCGCAGCTTTTCGCTGAATTGAAAGGAAATGGCGAAAGAAGAATTCTGGAGATGGGCATCGGGACGGGTCCGAATTTCAGATACTATGCCGACTCTCCGGGCATTACGGTCGTCGGCGTTGATCCCAATAACAAAATGGAGGGATACGCGCTTTCCGCCGCCGTAATGGCCGGACTTCCACCATCGAACTTCAAATTTATCCAGGCGGTAAATTGCTCCCTTTTTTTATATATCACGCCCATGAAACTTATGACCATATCGACGGCGATGCAGGTAGCTGAGGCCTTGCCGTTGAAAGATGCTTCCGTCGATGCCGTCGTCGGAACTCTCGTCCTCTGCTCCGTCAGAGACGTCGACAAAGCATTAAGCGGTACGTTAGGGTTTTACGCATGAAAAAAAAAAACTGAAAAAATTTCTGGTTTCTTTGTTCATGCCCAGAGGTGAAGAGAGTCCTGAAGCCTGGTGGGGTTTACGTATTTGTGGAACACGTCGCTGCAAAAGGCTAGTTAAAAAAACACACACACAGATACGTCGGAAATGGAGAAAAACTGATTCCCGTTTTTTTTCGTTTTCCGGCAAGATGCGACGGCGCTCCGAGCGTTTCAGGAGATTTTCGATCCGCTTCAACAGATCGTCGCCGATGGATGCCATTTAACCAGGAAGAGTTTCAGCAATATCGCCGCCGCAGGTTTCTCCAGGCTTCATTCTAATCATGTTTTTCTGTCGAATTTCTCACTTGTATCTCCACACGTATATGGAGTTGCTTACAGATGATATGAATGATGTGATCCGTACAGTGATGGGGTGTTTTCTGTAATTTCACCTTAAACTAATTTTTAAATGTGGTTGAAAAAAAAAAAAAAAACGTAATTAATAATTAAAAATTTTAAACATTTAATGAATACACATTGAATAAAATATACATATTATTTTATTAAAGATATTGTATTTAAAATAATATTATAAATTTAAAATTTTCGCCGGTGGTTCAAATCATTAACCCTAATGCCATTGGATTCCCTCTGGAGGTGCTTCAACCCAAACTAATGTCGTTCTCGGCAGCATTCTCTATGCGTCGTCATCTGTTGCGTTTAGGCGAAGCTGTGAGATTTCTTCGCTGAAGTGGAAAGTGTTCGTGTAGTTGTGTTATACGCATTTTTGTAAGATTTGAGAAATTTTTATGTTTTTTTTTTTGTTTGTTTTGGTTTTGTTTTGAGTTGTAGATTCTGCATTTTATCATTCTTCTTCCTGAAAAGGTTTCAGGTATTTGATAAGGATATGGATTTTTATTTTTCTAATCTTAGCCAGTGGCAGTCTGGTTTGTCGTTCGTTGCATTTGGATTTATTTACTCAGGGCCCGCTGTTTACTAGAATGTACAAAATCTGGCGTTTTATTTGTTCTGAAGAAGAAATGGAGTATGGTATTTTGAAGTTATTCAGTGCCTTATTCTAGATGTGTAAAAAACCCCTTCATTATGTGTGTGTTTTGTTAGAGAGAATCAACCTTCTTTTCATCCTGTTTTGAGGCGTTAGTTAGGTGATCTGTGTTAAAAATAGGTTAGATTTATTTAGGTTATAATAAAATTGTATGTTTGAAAACAAAATTTCAATTGTAACCAATTTGTGGCAAAATCACAAACCTTGTAACCAATTTTTTTGCTTGTTTTTTGCAGCCTTGGCCATAACCTTGGTTCTCGAGGTAAGGGATCCAATGTCAGGGAGATTTTTTTAGGGCCCTTTGTCTGTGAAATGCTATTTCATATCATTGGCAAGTTTATGGGAGCTTGGGTCGGGAAGATTTTCGGTGATTACGCTGGAGTTATATCTGAAAGATAGCTAAAACGGGGTCCCTTTGTTGTGTGGCCTCACGGCCACATGGATCGAATGCAACCAGTCGGGACTGGTCTGTTGGTCCTCATGAGCCTTATTGGAGGAGCAACACAAGCTTTTCTCCGCCTCCCTCAAGGTGGGATTTTCAATTCCATCCGGATGCGCTTTCACTCGGCTCCCATGATGGCAATCAAGTCTACAGATCTTCGTTGTCATCGAACAGCAGAGGAAGCAGAAGTTGGTTGAGGGGAAATCATTTGAATAACAATCACATTCTAACGTCTGACGGCGTCGGACAATATCTGAGCAGTCCGTCCGACATTTCCCCCCCTGCCCAGCAGTGGACTCCTCCAGTCGTGCAGGAAATCAACACCGAAGATTATGTTAATTCGATAAGAGGTACGGATTATTCCGTTTCTGTTCTGTGTTATCGTTTTTCTATGTTCGATGAATGCTCTGCTGCACGTTTTCGTGTCTGAGTTTTGATCTTTGTGAAAAAGGGCCGCAATGCAAAAAATGGTGGAGTCTGAAATGTGGAAACATGTTTTGTATTGCTCTGAAATTGCTGCAGGTTCTCTGTGGCATGCCAAAACATTGCGGCCCATATATCGATATTTGGCATTCATAGTACAGGCTTGCATCTCGGGATTTCCTGCATTTTCTTGCCTGCCTCCAAATGCCACGACATTCATCTATACGTACATATATATATATATATATACATACGAAACTACTTCTGCCATCTGCATGTTCAGTTTCTTTAGGGTCATGTATTACGAAATACTTATATTTGGAAGTGTATTCATGAGATTGCTAATTTTATTTTTAATTTTTTTTTTTGTATTTGGTCCGTTGCAGAAGGAGTCATGATGATGCCTTCACAATTTTCTCCTACAATGGAGGTAACTGACCAACTTACTTTTCTGTTGTAGTTACCATTTTTTTTTTTTTCTATTCTGTAAAGGACGAAAAAAACAATTTGCAGGGCGGCTCCGCATCATCGAGATCCAACAGCAGCAGCGGCGACGCCGGATCCATGGTGAAATCCCATCCGTCCCATCGAATCCGCGGCTGCTTCCTGTCGAAAGCGATCCACCCCCTGTCGTTTCCATCCGGGGGGGCGATCCCCCACTCGGGGCCCGCTTCATTTCCCGAATTCGATTCCGTTGCCGATCGGAGAGTCGATTTCAACGAAGCGCCGCCGCCGCCGCCGCCGCCGCTGCCACCGGAGTTCAGTTCATTCAACCGAGGTGAAAATCATCATCATCATCATCATCATCATTATTTCAGGTGTGGACTCTGCGAGAGGCTTCTGATTCAAAGATCCCCTTGGAGTTCCTGCGGGGACATGCCGGTTTCCGGAGTCCTATCCTGCAGCCACGTCTTCCATGCCGAGTGCCTGGATCAGATCACTCCCGGGGCACGGAAAAGCGACCCTCCATGCCCCATCTGCGTGAAGCTCGGAAACGAAGAAGAAGACGACGGCGAAGAAGAAGAAGTAGAAGAAGAAGAAGAACCGGCGATCTCCAAACCGCCGAGGAGCAGCAGTTTCCCTCGTTTCAACCCGTTTCGCGAAGACGGGCCGTGGACCTGCGGCGGATCGAACGCAGCCGGAGATTGCGTCGAGGGGGCCCTGCACACGACGACAGCCGGGCCTTCCCGAAACGTGCTCGTTTCACTGAGCAGGAGCCGGTTCGGAAAGAGCCTCCTGCATTCGAGGATGAACGGGGCCGCATTCGGGAAGGGGAAGTCGAGGAAAAGTAGTGGTGGTTCCTTCGGATCTGCAGAAAACAACAACGGCGGCGGCGGTGCAGGTTCGTCATCGTCTAAGTCGTCTATCGGCGCTTATTTGAAGTGATTTTTTTTTTTGTATGTATGTATGTATGTATTCTGTGTTGCCTATTGTTAAATGAGCTTCAGTTAAACGATGAATGTATTCGATGAAGATAATTTTAAACGATTTTGATATTGTTTGATGTTTAGGCCTAATATGATATTTTTTTCAATTCCTTTGGGCATCGTATTAATTATTATTTTTTATTTGACAATAAATGCTTAATATAAATAATGTTTGCAGCAACATATTCCTCGGAACGGTAATGGAACGGCACATGCATTGGCCAAAAAAGGGTATTGGAAGAAGTATGGGTGGTGCACATCATCTT
>KE528418.1:0-23978 GCA_000441915.1 Genlisea aurea | reverse complement strand
GCCATTAGCCATTAGCCATTAGCCATTAGCCATTATTATTATAAGGGAGGGAGAGGTTCATACTTAGAATTTAAAATTTATAAGTAAACTGTTCCTGGCCATATCAATACTCCGGTCACTTTCTTCAGGCCCTCCACTCTCTCATTTTCATTAATTCACTATTTTTTCTTCCTGGATCTCTTCCAAATCTGACTTTGTGGCCTTTTTTCACCTCTTCTTCCAGCTGAGATAGATAATAGGATTGAAAACATGGAAGGGGGGAAGAAGTGTGGGCAACTCATCAGTCCAGGAAGAGCAAAAGTATGGACTGAGAAATCGCCGAAACATCATCACTACGATTGGCAAAAACAGCAGCAACAACAACAACGCAATCGAAAAGTACCTGTCGTGTATTACCTATGTCGAAACAGGCTGATGGAGCATCCCCATTTCATGGAAGTCCCTCTGTCTTCCCCTGATGGCCTTCTCCTGAGAGGTAGCAGTAGTACGTATTATCGGCATGGTTTTAGATTTTTCATGGAAATCGGTCGATGACCTTTTTCTGCAGATGTGACGGAGAGATTGAATGCTTTGAGAGGTAGAGGCATTGCAACCAAGTACTCCTGGTCTTGCAAGAGGTGATCAACAATCTCTATTCGGGTAGTTTTGATCTATGTCTTGAACCACCGGACTTGGTTGTTTTATTTTCAAGGAGTTACAACAGTAGCTATGTGTGGCATGATCTTGGTGAAGATGATCTCATTCTTCCTGTTCATGATAATGAGTATGTTCTCAAGGGATCAGAATTGATTGGAGAACCAGAACCAATATCATATTCGGGTAATTTGTCTTTGTTTACCTTTTCGACTGACTTGGAGGGTAAATTTCTGTAATGGTTTTTCCAGGCGCAGCCACTCCTGCAGCTGCACATAAAAAGAAGGCAGCACAAGAAACAAGAAGCAGAGATGAATCAACATCTTCCTCATACTTAACTGTAAGAACAGGAAGAAGTCCACAAACTGATTACCTATCGCCTCCTCCTGACCACCGCCCTTTCTCGGCTGCTGCATCATCGCCTGATGTCATCAAGAATCATTGCTCACCTCGTTTTGCCAATGCGGCCACACAGACAGACTACCGACCTGTCGAGGATCAGTCGCAGATTTGCTTAAGGAGTGGCGACGCTTTGTTGAAAAGCAAGCAGCAAACTCAATCGGAGATGTGTAGAGATTTCGTGTCACCTTTTCTGTCACCGGGAAGCGATGCATTTCCCAGTCACCGGAGCACCACACTGGAATCTCTCATCAGAGCTGATATAAACAACATAAAGACCGTTAGAAGATCGATTCAATCGGAGGGAGGTAGAACAGCAATGCATAGTATGAAGCTCAAACCGTCTAATTTGATCATGCAACTCCTCTCCTGTGGATCTATTTATGTCAAGGATCATAACTTTGATCTCATACCGACTTACAAACATTCATTCACAAATTCTAAATTCTCATCTCCATCGTTCTCCACCTCATTCCGAGTTGGGGAGTTCGATTGCCTCAAGGATGAAGGTAAAGAATACTTAAGTCCAAGCTTGAGAGGAACCAAGGATCATCAATCTTCCTCTTTTGAAAGGTAAATCCAAATCTTACTTTTCTTCTTTTATCGATTACAGTGTTAGCTGCTTAATATTGGAACTCCCACCCACATAGTCTATTTTGGTAGATTATTTTGGTAAATGAGCTAGCTGCTTACTACTTTTGCAGAAGAAACATGAAGTTTGATTCTGTCAAAGCCGCCAGTACCAATGAGAAGCAAAGATGTGATTCGATGAGACTCGTTCACCCCACCAAGGAGCCAAAAATGTCTTCCTGGAGAGCTCAAAGTTCACGATACGCAAGCATCAATTCATCGGAAACCCTTTACAAGAAACAAGAAAGGAATGTGATCAAGATAGAACAAAGCTGAAAAAAAACAAGAAACGGACATTTTGTAGAAAACTAGGCTCATTACATTATCAGGCAGCCGGCAGGCATATTCAACTTCAGGATGTTGCGCATCAGTTTTTCTGAATATTATAAACTGAATGGAATCATAAAAAAATTTCAAAATGTAGACTGTAGAGCAGCTAGAGCTCGTGGGGGAAATAGCCAGCACACGTGCGAGTTTGATCCTGCCACACGATTCCACGTATCGTACAGATTCATCAGCATAAGGTACAAGCACGTGAGCTGCCAAATCAGATTTGAGGGGTACGAAAAGCTTTTACAAAATTAAAAGTCAACCAACTACCTACCCCATTTCGAAATCGAAAGCCTAAATAATAAACCCTTCCTTCCATGCTCGTAATTCGTAAATGTGATGGAGGACGAAGACTCCGGTAGGAAGAAGAAATCCGATCGATCACGAAGCGACCGGCGGCGGCGGGGCAAAATGAAGGAAGATCTATACGCTTTACGTTCATTGGTGCCGTACATGAGTAAGGTAAGTAATTGGTGCATAATTGGTGCATAATCGGTGCATAATTGGAATTTGGAATGGTGAGAGCACAGATGGACAAGGCTTCCATTGCCGGAGATGCAGCATCGTACTTGCAAGAGCTTCAGACGCAGGCGGAGAATCTGAAAGCTGAGATTGCAAGCATTCGCAGGTCATTGGTGTACGAGGACGCGTATTCATTCGCAGAGATGCGCGCAGCAGACTTATACCCAAGCCTCCTGACTCACAAGATTTACAAGGTAAACAAACCCCTACCCCTGCCCCTACCCGTTGAGAGTAAAGTCTGAATACGATGGGTGTGCCTGTGCAGATGGATGTAGTGCAATTAGACAAGAGAGAATATTGCGCACAACTTGTGTCGAGCAACGGACAAGGAGCGGCTACCTCTATATTCAAAGCTCTTCATACGCTCTCCCTCGCCGGATTCGACATTCCCAGTTTCCATATGGCTGTTTCTCAACGCAACTACTTCCTCACTTTCCCTTTCATCGTTACCGTACCCCTTTCATATGTATAAGTATTTGTGGAGCCTGGAGGGCGTGTTCCTCACTTTCCCTTTCTTTCTCCATGGCATGCAGATGGATGATGAAGGGGATTGGAAGTTGTGGATTGCCAGTGTGCTTCTCATGGAGGGATTTGAGTTTGACGTCTAGTCTAGTGTACCTTACCACCAAGCACATAAAATGAAATAAACCCTAAATACCTATTACCTATTACCTAACTAAATTCACTTACATCCATCCGCAGCTCTGAAGCAGATACGAGGCTTTACTTCTAACCTGTCAAGTTTCCACACCAAAACTGAAAAATGTCCTTTTCCCTTTTAAAAATAATAAAAATGTGTTGCTTACATTTGATGCATAGCTTCTCAAATCCGCGATGCCAATCCCACACGAGCAGCTTCGCAGCCAACCTCCCCATAACCGTCGCACGGTTACTTCTTCATCTCCCGTGTGAAAACAGAGCCAGTTCTCAGTCAGGCTCAGGTAAATGTACGCCTTGAATAGATCACACTTCTTATCTTTCACATTGATGGAAATGAGTGATTGCAGAATTTTCTCTGCGTTGCTTGACTACCAAACGGCTTCAGAAAAACCACATCATTCATTCGGATAAATATGAAATATATCATAGGTACCTTCTCATCCAGATATTTCGTCAAGCACGCCAGTGCAGTCGAGCAACGGAGCTGCTTGCTACGCCAATCAACCCCGGTGATGCACTCAACCGCTCGCAAGCAATTCAGGTCACACGGCAGCCTTAAAATTCATAAATATTGTTGTTTTCACCAGATTAAGGATAAAAAGGAGAATCAAGTACCTCTTAGCAAGGGATTTTGCAGCGTTTTCACAGGTTTCGGACCATTCCTCATCTCTGAAATAGCTTATGATTGAATCCATGGCTTCATGCAATAACAAAGATAGGCCGACAAGTTTTCGATCAAGAAAGAGAGAAATAAAAATAACCAGCAAATTTTCTGCTTCTTTACAAGTGGGAATTATTTCGGTCTCCCTGCAAATGAATTAGTTGAAAATTGTTCATTACCACAAACAAACAAATAACGTCTCCACTCAACCATCGGCACACTAAAAAAAATCAACTTTCTACCTTATATGGCAACAGACGTTAGTGAACTTGATCCAGCAACGGATGTTTTGGGGCGGTCCCTTTGTTACAGCATCTGAGTTATGGGCAAACAAACGCCTTAATTAAAGACGGTCAATCCGGTAAGTCATCGATATAAAACCAAGTACAGTAAAAGCTTACCAGCAGGAAACGTATCGATGTCAGATGAAATATTGGAGAATGAATCTGACAGAAAGCCATATGCTTGAAGAGCTCGTTTTACGTCCGAAAATCCAGGTAACCAATCAATTTTGATCTTTGAAGAATCATCCTGATTGGAGAAGGCTAGAAACTTCATTCAATCTTATCTTTGCATTATACATCTAGGAGATACACGCTCGGAGCAAAGAAAACAACCTTGTCACAGAGAATGGCACACCAAAATTCACACGCGCCTTCCATCAACCTTATTTCAGATGAGTACAACACTGAAGTTTGAAAATAGAAAACACATCTAAACATAACCTAATTAAGAGTTGATTGAAGATTTAAGATGACGAAAAAAAATCACTGACTTAAGTTAAATGTCCACTTTGCAATGGACGATTCGACGCATCCTGTCATATTTACAATGAGTAATAACCAACCATCAGCAAGAGCCACTTCAAGGAAATTCTCCACTGCAGAAATAATAGAGACATATTTTGAAGCTTTCAATAAAAGTTTAATTGTTGATTCGATTTGAGAAACAATGACACCTAAAGCAAAAACAAAAACAAAAAAAAAAAAAAACAAAAAGAATAAAAAAATACCTTTCTCAGCATTGAGCTCAAATAATGAACTGATCTTGCGTTGGATAAAAGACTGCATGAGGTTGCAATTTCCCAACTCCAGATACTCCAACTGTGGCAGCATCACCTGCTCGATCGAAAAGAAAAATGACATTACAAAGATTATAGATCACAGTTACACAGCGTATGTGCAGTGGGGAATATGATGATGGAACCTGATTGCCAAAAGCTGTGATACCCCACGGAGACATTTCTTCATCACCATTGATCTTACTTATCTACAGATTATGTAAGGCAAGTAACGATGAAACTGATAAAAAAAAATGAAGCTAATAACAGTAGCAGCAGCAGCATTCATTCGTGCCTCCTTTTCACATTTATGAACACACTCCGACAATTGTGCTTCAGCTGCCTCGTCAAGTGCATCCTCGGCATCACATGCTTTCCGAATCCTTTTTTCTTGAGATTTTCTATCATTGAGTCTCTTCTGTTCTCTTTCGTGATCCTCCAATAGATCATCCAATCCAATGAGCTTCCTCCTGAGACACACCATTAAAAGAAATCCATCAACATCCAGGGGATACCTGAATAAAACAGTAAAACTAATGCAAAGTTTCACTCAATCAAACGCAAGATACCGATCGGCGAGGAAACAAAATCAAATAAATGCTCATGCCTATTCTTCTTGGTGGGCGGAGAAATTCGAATAGGCTCTTCGAAATCGATGTCCGGCGGGCCTAATTCTTCATTCATTTCTACACTTGGACAAACACTGGGCCGATTTCACCCCTTGCTTCTCCGGCTGAACGTTGCACTCTCTCCGGAAGAGAACCAACTCCTCGAACAAAAATGTGGTCGCGAAATCAGAGAGACATTGGTCTAGGTTGACTAGGGTTTGAAAGGACAATTTTGTAATTTCGTACCTTTTTTCATAATTATAAAAATTTGCTAGTAATTAAACATGAATAAGATATTATGCATGGATTAGTTGTGATTTGTGAATATGGACATAGGATGGATAATCTTGGTATCATTGTATGTGGGGGAGATTGAATTGGTTGTTAGTGGTTAATATAATGAAAATAGATTAATCAATTGCACAATATCGGAAGGAATAGATAAAATTCAATGGATTTATAATGATTTACGTCCCCATTATTTTCGATTTTTACAAAAAATATACATCTTCTTTCATAATTACAATTTATATCATCTTCGTTTCAAAAATTGACAATTTATATCCATACTTTTAATGGCGTCATTATCCGTTTGATGACGTCATCAATTTGGAATATATTTTGTTCAAAAAATGAAATATAAAGAACATAAATTGTAACGTCAAACGTTAGTTTTTTCCGTTAGTTAACGGTGTAATATATAAATTGTCGATTTTTTTAAACAAAATGGATATAAATTGTAATTATGAACAAAGAGAGGTATTTTTTTGTAAAAATCGAAAATAATTGTGACATAAATTGTTAAAAACACAAATTCAATTGACAATTAACCATTATTGGAATTGAACTCAATAATTCAATTTTATTTAACTTAACTCAAATTGTCCCCACATCCATTTAATACCGAGTATTAAACTAAAACAATAATAAAAATAAAAATATATATATAACTCTAAATTCTAAAATCCATTTATTTAATGGTTTCTTTTTCTAAAATCTATATATACATCGGGACGATCGAGGCCGTTGCGTCCTATGGTACTTGAGATACTCATCGTCACCCCTGACTCCAGAACACGGTATCTCTCTTCTAAATACGGGTTAGAATTTGTCAAATTCATAGGCTATCTAGCATCATCATCGAAGCGAATTGTCTCACTCTCGTCAATACTATCAATGAGAATTCCATGTTAAATGGACATCCCCGTAATATTCTCTACGTCATTAAGGCTTTTCTTCAAGGTTTTGATAATGTCACGACTTCTTTCGTCAGATGCGAGACGAACAAATCGGCAAAATATAGTACGTCCACTAGTTTCGATTTTGGCGATTCGATCCTTCCTCATACAGTGAATTTTGGTAAGTAATAATGTAATACCACCTTACCTCATCAAACAAAAAAAAAAATGGTTTCTTTTTTCTTTTTCATGAATTTATAAAATTTTCTTGACAATATCAAAGGGACACAAACTTCGAACTGTCCATATAATAATTGGTTTTAAGCTTACAAATTAATCTTTTATTGACATGAATTAGTCAACATTTTTAATGATAAATAGGTTTAGATTATGACTTCATGCCCACAAATAAAATAAAGTTTTAATGTCACTTTTGCTTAATCTCAACGGAAAATGAAGCATAATTTAGTTGACCGTTAATTGTGATTCCTCAACAAAATCAAAAGCAATATGATAAGGATGGCTTATCAGTTTTATTCATCGACTTTTGAAAATAATCAAAAATTTCCATTTCAAAAAAAAGAAATATATATATATATATAATAAAAAGAAATTTTCCATATTTAAAAAATTGGATTTTTTTGCAATTTTTGACACGTATGTTTCGTAATGTCGCAAATTTTACCATATTTGTTTAAAAATATTAATTTATATTATAATTGTTTCAAATTTTGCAATTTATACCATAATATTTATTTTTTGGCATGTCAAAATTTATAATTTTCTAAAACATATATATCATAAATGTAAAAAATATACAAATATTTGGTATAAATTGTAATATTTTTATAACATGTATGTCATAAATTACAAATAATAAAATATGTATGTTATAAATTGATATTTTTAAATAAAATTTTTAACATACGAAAGAACACATGTGGAATAAATTCATTTAAAATTACAATAAAATCCAAAAAAAATAAAATATTTTTATTGGGTAAATAAAATGGAAAGAATGAAACCGATTGAGTAGCCGAGGTGTCGTCTGCTCCATTCTTTCTCCTTTCTTCTTGAAACAATGAGACCAACCTTGAAGTTGGTTCTCGAAGCTAAAATGAAAATCCAAGAAATCCTACTTCGATCTCAACCACTGTGTATCTTAATTTTCACTCCAAGGAATCACCAAGCAACTCCGTAACAACAAAAATTTCCTCTCTCTCTCTTGCGCTGCGGATTATTATAAGAGGGAGAGGGGGATTGTTTCAGATGCTGGGGATTAGAAGAGGAAAAGGGTTATTATACGCGAGGATGAAGGCTTTGAATACCATGAGAAGCCATGGGAGATCGGGGAGAAGCTTTTGTTCCAGATATTTGAAATGGATTCTTTGGTTTTCCTTATCTTTCTATTTTTTCTTTTCTTTCCTGGGCAAGGATTCTGTTTCTGTTTCCAGAAAGACTGTTTCCCCTTCGAAAGCTTCTCGTGCGTTGGCTGAAGATTCGTACCTGAATTCCTCCGCCCCCCGGCGACGGAGATACCGCGATGGTAATCGGAATCTTTCTTTATCTTGTTTGTTGTGTGGGCTGCTCTTTATCGGAATCGGAATGTTTTTTTGGTGTAGATGGTGATATTCTATTCGAGGGTATGAAGGTGTATGTGTACGATTTGCCGGAGAAGTACAACCGGGATTGGTTGTCCGACGAGCGGTGTGGCCGCCACTTGTTCGCGGCGGAGGTGGCGATTCATGAAGCGTTGATGAGGAGCGATGTGAGGACGTTGGACCCATCGGATGCTGATTTCTTCTTCGTCCCGGTTTATGTCTCCTGCAATTTCAGCAAAATTAACGGTTTTCCGGCCATCGGCCACGCCCGTTCGCTGATCAAAGCTGCCGTCGGGCATATCTCCTATGAATTTCCGTTTTGGAAACGGAGCAACGGTTCCGATCATGTTTTCGTCGCGACCCATGATTTTGGTTCTTGTTTTCACACCATGGTAGGGCTGAAGAAATTAGTATCGATGAACGGGAATCTGATTGTGGTTTTCGAATTTTTCTCAGGAGGATGTGGCCACGGCGGATGGGGTGCCGGAATTTCTGAAGAATTCGATAATTCTGCAGACTTTCGGGGTTGCATTTAAACACCCATGCCAGGCCGTCGAGCATATCGTAATTCCGCCGTACGTCTCTCCGGCGAGCATCGAAAACACCTTGGAAAAATCTCCGCTCACCGGCGACCGTGATATCTTCGCCTTTTTCAGGGGGAAAATGGAATTGAACCCGAAGAACGTCAGCGGCCGCTTCTATAGCAAGTAAACAAAAATTGAATTTGAAAAATTTCTCGTGTTTAAAAAACTATACTACTAGTCCTCATAGTCTCGCGTTTTTCAACCCAGAAAAGTCCGTACAATGATATGGCGGCGATACGGCGGAGACCGGCGTTTCTACCTAAGAAGACACAGATTCGCCGGCTACCAATCCGAGATTGTGCGTTCAAAGTTCTGTTTATGCCCACTGGGATGGGCACCGTGGAGTCCGAGGCTGGTCGAATCTGTGGCTCTGGGCTGCGTTCCGGTGATCATCGCCGACGGGATCCGTTTACCGTTTCCCGGCGCCGTTCCTTGGCCGGAGATCTCCCTCACGGTGGCCGAGCGTGACGTCGACCGAATAGGTGAGATTCTTCAACATGTGTCGTCGACGAATCTCACGGCCATCCAGCGCAGACTGTGGGATCCCACGGTCAGAAAGGCGTTGCTTTTCTACGACCGGTTGCAGGAAGGAGATGCCACGTGGCAAACTATGCTAGGTCTTCAGGCGAAGCTAGTTCGGTCCCACAGAAGGATGCGAGGTTCGATCCAATGACAGGGTAACACGTGGAATTCTCCCGGCGGCGTTCACGAGAGAGAGAGAGGGCTCATAAGTGCGGAGTAGTGGAGGACAGCTGTGATTCATCGAGAACCGGAGCGCCTCGTGACCCGACCATTTCCCCAAATTTTGTACTGATGCATACCACAACCACGTGGCTGTTGATGACTGGGTCATTCATTTATTGTATTTGTATAGTATTTTTTTATAATAGAGGAAATTACAGGCGCTGTGGTCCAGGTAATTTATTTTCTTTCCATTGAAATGAAACAGAGTCCGAATGATCCGGACGGGCAGTGAGAGCTGGCTGGTATATTTATGACACGTAAATACAGGCAGGCTCCAGGCTGGAGCAATTTCACTACAACCTCCATCTTCTAGAATCTTTTTTTTTTTTTTTTTAATTCAAAAAAAAAAAAAGAATCTTTTTTTTATATTGTTGCCTTTTTTTTATTTAAGGGAATTTTTTTCAATTCTTTTCTAAATTAAGGAAGTTCTAATTAATCACATTTTAGAAAAAGGATATCCCAATTATATTTCGATTTAGACTAAAATTTTTAATAACTATCCTTATTTACTCAGCAAAAAATTTCGTCCTTATCTTCTGTACTTTAAATATTAATTCTAATTAATTTTATAAAGAATTGAAAATTTGAGATTCCTAAGCTTAAATGGCGAAGCACACTTCGTCATTTAAGCTTAAATAAACTTGTATTTTTATCACAAAAAACTTATGTTTATAAACTTGTATTCTTAAATAAACTTATTTCAATTTTTAATTGTATTCTAAAAATACAATTTTTATCTCTATAAATTAAAAAAGTATATATATATTGAATTTCGATATCAAATTATTTAACTATCCACATAATTAAAAAAGATCTATTTTGATCCTAATTTTCAATCAAACGTTTGTTCTATAAACAAAATCCGTGTAATGGAATATTCATAAATAAATTCGAATTTCAAAAAAAAAAAAGATTTATATGGTAAGATTTTGAATCAAATTATATCGTTGACATTTTTTTGACTAGACTGTAACGTACTTTTGAACTCTAATATATACACAAGCATACGAAGATTGCAACAGGAACAATGGAGCTAAAACTCGTTTATCTCATAGCCCTCTTCTCATTGTTGTCGAAATCATCATTCGGCCATCGATTTTCGGCCTCTAGCACCCCGAAGAAAACGGCCCTAAAGTTGATCAACGAACTCAACTTGTTTCCTAAACAAGATGCCAACGTCGTAATCGATCTTATTCCCGATCACAATGATGCTAAAAGTTTTTCTGAACCCATCTCAGAAAAGCTCATTAGTCTCGCTGATTCGCCTGTCGGAGATTTGGCTCATCATGCCGGATATTTCACCCTTCCCAACACCACCGGAGCAAGGTGGCGTTTATAAATTATAATGAACATGAATGAGAACTTGTTATACCATGTTTTTGGATGATCCATTGGTGTTTTTTTTTTTCTTTTTTACAGAATGTTTTATTATTTCTTCGAATCGAGAAGTGGGAATCGATCCGAACCGGTGGTGGCGTGGTTAACCGGAGGGCCGGGATGCAGCGGCTCATTGGCATTGTTTTACGAGAACGGTCCGTTTCAGATAACTAGTAACTTGTCTCTCGTGTGGAATGAGTTTGGTTGGGATCAGGTATGTCTATACGATGGACATTTCAAAGTTCATTTACAACGTTTATTTTCATTTAATCTTTTGTATCCTTATGTAATTTAATTAAATGTTGACAAAAATTGAAATGGCTGAACGTATCTAATATATTTTTAAAATGAGTGAGCCACTTTATAATGATGCTACAAAATCATAAAATTATTTTGAATTGATGCTTTAAATTTATTTATTTATTTTGTTTAGGGCTCGTTTGCGTTTTAAACAATTACGATCTCTTTTGGAAAACTTTTAAAATTGTTTTGTACTAATTCAATATTTATTTTCAAAAGTAGTTTTTTTTTTTTAAATAAAAGTAGGGATAAGTTAAAATTGCTATGTAAAACTGTTAAAAGTTATTACTGATAAATTTTAAAAATTAAGCATAAATTAAATTTTAATTTAAAAATTAACAAATTGGTAATTTTTCAAAATTTTAATTTACTAGTTATATTTGAAAAATTTAATTTTCAAATTGGTGATGTTGTGTAAAAATACTTAAACCCTTACTAAACATTCAGGCGTAACAATTGTGGAAAATGAATAAATTAAGGGTGAATGAATCTTTTACAGGTATCGAATCTTATATACGTTGATCAACCAATAGGGACTGGATTCAGCTACACTTCGAGTTCGGACGATATTCGATCCACCTCCAGTGAAGCCGCAGTCGATTTCTACAACTTTCTAGAGGTGTTGTTGAAGCCGCATTCTCATTTTCATTATGGGTTCTGTCTGATAGTGGAAATTATTACATCAGGCATTCTTCGAGAAGCATCCGGAATATTCGAAAAACGAGTTTTATCTGATCGGAGAATCCTACGCCGGACATTACGTTCCGGCTTTTGCTTCTTACATTAACGGGAGAAACAATCGGAGCGATGGCATTTACATTAATCTCAAAGTAAGTATGTAAACCCAAAAATTGAAAGTGCATCTAAATTTGAAATTTTATTTTTTTTTATTTTTGTTCACAGGGAATTGGTATTGGAAATGGATTGACAAATAGTGGGATTCAATATAAGGCTGATCCTGATTATGCATTGAACATGAAGCTCATCGACCATGAAACGTATGATTCAATTGAGCCAACAGCTTCGGAGTGTGAGCGCCAAGCTGAAGCCTGTGGTAAGTAATAAGTATTGGTTAAGGTTTTGGAGATAATATTTAGATTTTGGATAACAAGGAAGGTGCGTTGGATTTCAGGGAATGGCACGGAAACGTCTTGCAGCGATGCATTCCGAACATGCAATACCGTTTTCTCCGACATCGTCAATTCAGCAGTCAACGGCAACATTAACGTAATTAATTTTGTGTTTTTTCTTCTCTTGGCTCGGTGCGATCGAAACTAATTGCGTTTGTTGTTGTTTACAGTATTACGATGTTAGAAAGCAGTGTGAGGGCTCGCTATGCTACGATTTTTCGAATTTGGACAAGTTCCTGAACCTGAAAAGCGTCAAAGAGGCATTAGGAGTGGGACAAGACATTGACTTCGTTTCGTGCAGCACTGCGGTTTACGATGAAATGGCGAACGATTTCATGAAGAACTACGAGGACGCTATTCCCCAGTTGTTGCGCAACGGGATAAGGACTTTGATATATGCCGGGGAATACGATCTCATCTGCAACTGGCTAGGTACGGTACATTTTCTTTCTACTTGTAGTTTGAAACCCCCCCCCAGATGCACATACATTTTCTACTTGTTACATATTCGATGGCGGCAGGGAACGAGAGGTGGGTGGAGGAGATGGTTTGGGAGGGTCAGGCAGAGTTCCGGCGGAGTACGGCGGAGGGTTTTACGGTGGATGGTCGGGAAATGGGGCTGAAGAGGACCACCAGCATCCATGGAGAATTGACGTTTTTGAAGGTCTATAATGCGGGCCATTTGGTGCCCATGGATCAGCCCAAGGCTTCTTTGGAGATGCTGAGGAGGTTCATTTACGCCCGCCAGTTATGATTTATGGACTGGACTCATTCCTGTCTTTCCATTAACAAACAAATAATTAATAATGGTTTATTTTATTTGACATAACCTGATATCTATTCCAATATTTTATTGTGCATTGCAATTTGCATGCAATATAGATTACACGTTCTCAAATAACACCATATAAAAGTATAGGGGTGAAATTGTAAATTTCTAAATACAAAAACGAAACATTGGCATTTAAATAAAATGATAAACCCGTTTGTTGCCTTCGCGTTCGTTCTGTTTCTAAGATCCTGAGGAGCTTTTTGGCTATGGAGGCCGACAGGTATGGTATTATTGTTTCTGCTGTGATTCCAATCCATCTTCGGTAATGAATTCTTCAACTATCTCGCTTTTTTTTCTTTTTTCATTTATAAAATCTTTGCATTCGCCATTGGTTTATTTCAGATTGAATTCGCCCAACACTTCAGCTGTTTTATTTGAAATTCTAGGTCATCATCTTCAGTTCTCACAGGTACTTATTCTGTTTTATCTTTTCCTGCTACCCATTTTTCAGATCTTGTGCCTTCAATTTCCATCACAGGATCCAAATTCTAAGCACCTAGGAACCACTGTTTGGGATGCATCACTGGTGTTTGCTAAATTCCTGGTACATTTTCAACTTCTTGAATTTGATTCAGTCTTTGTAGTGAATGAACTTTGATGATTCAATTATGAAGGAGAAGAACTGCAGAAAAGGAAGATTCTCACCATCTAAGCTTCGAGGAAAACGAGTGATCGAGCTTGGAGCAGGCTGTGGAGTAGCTGGATTCAGTAAGTCGTTGTTCTATTGCAGGTTTATGGCTTAAAACAGAGGTCTTAATTGGAATGTGATTTCACTTTCAGCCATGGCTTTGCTTGGCTGCAATGTCATTTCAACCGATCAAACTGAGGTTCTACCATTGCTTATGAGGAACATTGAACGGAATGTTTCTCGAATTCAGCTGATTCCCGGTTCAGGTAACTGTCTCATTTTTCTAGTAATTGCAAGTGCAATCAGTCTATGAAGCATTTCATGATTCGTGATGTGTTGTAGATACATCTGGTTTTGGTTCGATACATGTCGCAGAGCTTGATTGGGGAAATGTAGATCATATAAGGGCTGTTGATCCTCCATTTGATTATGTTATTGGAACTGATATCGTAAGTTCTTTCGTGGTGCTCATGCTCGAGTTTACAACTTATTTTATTACACTCAAAACAGCCTCTCTTGGTGCATAGCATAGATCTATTTATGCAATCTCGAACATAGAAGCTTGTCTCGATTCTTGAGCAGGTTAAAATAATATACTTTGAGATTGATCATGAAGGTAGAGTCACTTTTTTCTTGTCCTTGGAACACTTTACGATTTCGTGCACTCTTTTTTGCATCAGTTTATCTTATTTCAGTTCTTTGCAAAAGCCAATGATTTTTTTTGTCCATTTGACATAAAAGGGTATTTTTGTTTTTGATACTGCTGAAAAATGATAAAATTGACCCTAATATATCTTCGATGACTCACTCCATTTCGAAATTTTAATCCTTTTGGGTCCAGGAAAGAATTGAGGGAAATCAGACGATTGAAAATGCCTTTAAAATAAAAAAACAGACGAATAAGGGATTTTCTATTTTACATGATCATCTTCATTCAAGTTTCTTGCACAGGTTTATTCAGAGCATCTGTTAGAGCCACTGTTACATACATTGCTGTCTTTATCCGGACCAAGAACAACTTTCATGGTATTGTAGTATTGTCTTCATTTTCAGAAGCTGATGGTGTTTCTCTATGGAACTGATCCATTTATCTGCAGTTGGGGTACGAGATTCGATCCACAATTGTCCATGAAACGATGCTCGATCTGTGGAAGAGAAACTTCGTGGTTAAAACTGCTCCTAGATCCAAGGTAAAGAGACACACACAACGATTTATGCAGTCCATTTCGGAATGTTTTTATTACTGCGGGGTTCTTGCAGATGCACTCTGAGTATCAGCATCCGAGCATAGAGCTATTCATCATGAGCCGACGAGATTCAGACCGCAAATCCGAGGAAACTGGAGAGAAAACTAGTGACGTCGATGAAGCTGATAACTGTAGCTCTGTTCGAATTGATGGAACTAAGTTGAATCTACCGGATAAGGAACTCAGCGACTGGGAAACGAGGCGATACGGAGCCATGGCTGCCCAACTTCTGCGTGATGTAAAGATAACATAGCAAAACTGTACCTGATCTGATGACCAACAAACAGCTGGATCAACCTGGTTTTTAGATGCTGTTAACCGATAGATTTCTCTCTGTAGTTTGCTGAAGAGTGACGTTACCAGAGGTGAATCTCGATCTGGAAGCCTTTTCAAAGGGGGAAAATGAATCCAAATACAATCCCAAGTAAGATATCAGAGGATCAGCTCGTGATTTTTCGACGACAAGCCTCAATCGACTAGCTGCGAGTCTACGATGCAGTAAGAGTCTTTTGTATCCCACTGTTGTTCCATTTGTGGCAACTTCCCAGTCTCCTTTATCGTTCAAGACATCGAGATGGAACTCGAAAATCCTCTGCCCCATTTGGATGGGCTCCTGTAACAGCAACACATTGAAGGTAATCTCAGTATCGAAATTCAGGTACAGCACCCAGTTGGACGCCAGTGCCTCCTCATCAGGAGCCCAGTAGGAATATAAACCTTCCGAAAGAACCTTATCCGGGGTATACAGGTAATCATCTCTTGTGCTGCTTGCAAAGACTGAAGCATTCTTGGCAAGATTGTCAGAGAAGATGGCAGTACGAATTCTAGCAAACTCGTGGAGGACTTGAATGTCTTGCGGTGAGATGAGGCCGGATGAATTTGGAGGTACGTTTAGTAAGAGGAGACAGTTTCTTCCGACGGACTTGTAGTATATATCAAGAAGATGAAGGGCAGATTTGGGTGCTTCTGAGGGATGCCAGAACCAGCCAGGCCGAATGGATACATCGCATTCTGCAGGTACCCAATCTTGGCCTAATTGATCTCCCTCGCCTGCATATCTGTTGTAGTATATTAATATGAGTAAGCAAAGGCTCACATGATAGATATATGGAGTTACTAGACTCACCGGGCGTCGATGTTTTCGTAGGTTTTGTTGAAAAGGGACCAGCAAGTTGTCCCTGCGACTCCTGTTTCGTCGCCAACCCATCTGGCATCTGGACCGGTATCCGAAAATATGATTGCGGAGGGTTGAAGCTGATGAATGCGAGCATACCAGAGAGGGAATAAGTATTCCATGTCCTTCTCCCCCTCCCCTTTGGCTCCATCGAGAAACACTTCTCCAATGTGGCCATATCTACTCGACATATAGAGAAGCAATCCATCCATCCCGAATTGAGGAGCATGCCAGTCAAAAGGGCTGTGTAAGCAAGCGTAAGTAGTTAGTTACCTGGTGAGCAACTCAGTCATCTGGGCCAGGTAGAATTCATTGTAATCCACAGTTTTCCCATAGCAGGACTCGTGTCTATCCCAGGGAGAGAGATAGAGCCCTAATTCAACGCTGGCTGTTCTGGCGGCTTCGGCTAAGTCTCTGACGACGTCTCCGGTTCCGTTTCTCCAGGGAGTGGATTCGACGGAGTAATCGGTGTAGTCCGAAGGCCAGAGGCAGAATCCGTCGTGATGTTTGGCCGTCAGAATAACTCGAGAAAATCCGGATTCCTTGACCGAGGAGATCCACTGAGACGCGTTCAGATGTATCGGGTTGAAAACCCAAGGATCGGCCTGTCCGGTTCCCCATTCCCTGTCGGTGAAGGTGTTGGTGCCGAAATGAAAGAAAATCGCCGTCTCCGCGAGCTGCCATTGGATCTGGCGGGCGGTCGGGATCGGGAGAAGCGGCAACGGCGGAGTCTTCGGATGAGCTGAACCTGAACCTGAACCTGAACCCGAACCCTCGCATGAGAGATGACAAAGCGAAATAGCGATGAGGAGGACGATTCTGATCGAGTCCAGGCGGCGACACCCGCGGCTTTTCTCGGAAGTGATCATATTTCATTGGCTTGGAGCTTGTGACGGGAGGAACTTAGTTCATTTTATTGACCTGACCCTACTACGGTAAAATGATTTTCACAAAGTCGTCGTCTCTCCACAACCAATCAGGGAAATCTGCCTGCCCAACCCCTTCACCTAACCCGATCAGGAGGTCAAGTGTGGGGCGAAAATCCGCATGGAGAAATCGGGCTACGGCCGTGACGGCGTGTACCGGTCGTTGAGACCCCCGGTATCGCTCCCCGAAGACCCAAATCTATCAATGGTTTCGTTTCTCTTCAGAAACTCCTCTACGTACTCCGATAAGCCAGCCCTCATCGACGCACACACCGGGAATGTCGTATCTTTCTCCCAATTCGAAACCCTAGTCGCCAAACTCGCTCTCGGTTTGCTCCAACTGGGTGTTGGAAAAAACGACGTGGTTCTTATTTTTTCGCCTAATTCAATCGAGTTTCCGCTCGCTTTCTTTGGGGCGGTCGCGATTGGTGCAATAGCCTCCACCGTCAACCCCGCTTACACGGTATCAGAGTTATCTAAACAGATCAAAGATTGTAGCCCTAAGCTCATCTTTACCGTCGTGGATTTGTTGCCGAAAGTAAAGGATTTCAAGTTGCCCGTTATTATTCTGGGTTCTAACAGTCAACCCCCATTGCCCATCGGTAACATTCCTTCAATCACCACGCTCAATGATCTCCTTCATAATAATGGGTCTTGGAGTTCTATCCATGAAATGAGAATCAAGCAAGATGACGCTGCTGCCTTGTTGTACTCATCTGGGACTACAGGTCCAAGCAAGGGAGTTGTTCTAACTCACAGGAATTTCATTGCTGCATCTTTGATGGTCACTTCTGACCAAGTATTTGCAGGAGAAAAGCACAATGTGTTCTTATGCGTTCTGCCTATGTTTCATGTGTTTGGCCTCTCTGTTATCATGTTTTCACAGTTGCAGCACGGGAATGCAGTAGTCTCCATGTCGAAATTCAATCTGGAAATGAGTCTGAAGGCCGTGGAGACGTATAGAGTGACTGATTTATTCATTGTGCCGCCCATTGTACTGGCTTTATCCAAAAACATGGCTGTCGAGAACTATGACTTGTCGTCTCTGAAATTGATCGGATCTGGGGCGGCTCCTCTTGGAAGGGAACTGATGATTGAATGTGCCAAGAAATTTCCTCAGGCGGCTATTTGTCAGGTGCCCTCACCACTACAATCTAACATGTAACATGCATGTTGTTGGCTGTTGCTAAATCCTAAATTGGTTATGAACAAGTGATTTCTGGAATTTCATATGATATGTTGCCATTTCCTCAGGGCTATGGAATGACCGAAACCTGTGGAATCATCTCGATCGAGAGTCCCCACATGGGGCCTAGAAACTCGGGTTCCTCGGGAATGCTTGCTCCAGGAGTGGAAAGCCGAATAGTGAGTGTGGAAAACTCGAAGGCTCTTCCTCCTGGCGAAGTCGGAGAAATCTGGGTTCGTGGACAGAACATGATGAGAGGTTACCTCAACAATCCGGAGGCGTCCAAGCTTACGATAGATAAGCAGGGATGGGTTCACACCGGTGATCTCGGTTACTTTGACGAGGAGGGACTTGTTCACGTCGTCGATCGTATAAAAGAACTCATCAAATACAAAGGTTTTCAGGTTAGATGAATGAATTTTTATTTCACAGTTACTGACTGAGTGACTTTTCAAAACATGTTTGATTTTTCAGGTTGCTCCTGCTGAGCTGGAAGGGTTGTTGATCTCCCACGACGAGATATTAGATGCTGCTGTGGTTCCGTAAGTCGCTGACGCTGATCTCCTCCCACAGGTCGTCGGGTGAGATTTGATGGTCGTTAATGTGTAGGTATCCGGATGAGGAAGCGGGCCAAGTACCTGTTGCTTTCGTCGTTCGTTTGCCTACGAGCTCATTGTCGGAGGAGGATGTCAAGAAGTTTGTGGCGGATCAGGTAAGTAAGCTAACACGCCCGCCATCTTGGCGGTGTTGGAAAACCTTTATTTAAAGGGTTGTTTTGTTTGTCAGGTTGCCCCGTTTAAGAGGCTGAGACGAGTCTCCTTCGTTACTGCTGTTCCAAAATCGGCATCTGGTAAGATACTTAGAAGAGAACTCATTGAAAAGGTGGTACCGGTACGGTCCAAGTTGTAATTATGCTGCCCGTTCCCAATTCCCAAAGCATTGGCCCAATGGACAACAACATTGTGGGCCGTCTCGTAAATATCCATCACCCTCAGATTTCATCCAACGGCTCATATTTTGCAATCACAACAGACTTATATTTTTCAATCTGCCCTCAACTCAAACCCTTCTCCACTTCTCCTCAATACCATCTGCCGCACGAATTGGATCTCCGCTCTCGTTGAAATAAATTTAATCGTATGTCTTGTCTTTGCTTTCGTGATTCATTCGTGTATTTTGGAATTAGGTTTTGGATTATCATTGCTTGTCGATTTTGAGGAATCTTTTTTTTGTTTTTTGTTTTGTTTTGTGTTTGTGTGTGTGTGTTTCAGATGGTTTCCGACGCCAGTAAGAAGAAGGCAGCGCAGAAGAAGGCTGCCGCTGCGGCTAAGAGAGGAGGCAAGGCCGTGGCAGCGTCATCTCGGTCTGCTACGTCGGAAAACGGAAATAAAGTTGATGATTTAGCCAGCGGTGTTGGGGATCTTCAGTTGTCTGATCGTACGTGTACTGGTGTTCTCAGCTCGCATCCTTTATCCAGAGATATTCGAGTAAGAAGGCAGCCTTTATTGCTCCTCTAGTTTCAATTCGTTTGTTTTTGTCTCGTGTTTATGGTTTTGTATACAGTAGAAATCGAAGATTTTTTTGACTAGAATGATATTTCTTAAACCATTTTCTTTGTGATGTGTTGAATTTAGATTCCTGACAAATTGTGTTTTTTGGTTACACCAGATAGAATCCCTGTCTCTGACGTTCCACGGTCATGACCTTATAGTTGATTCCGAGCTTGAACTCAATTATGGAAGGTATGGTGATTTAGTGTTGATGTTCTGAAGAAAATATGGAACTCATTGTGTGCCAAGTTGATAGCAATCCCTTTTCAGACGCTATGGGTTGCTTGGGTTGAATGGATGTGGAAAATCGACTCTCCTTTCTGCAGTGGGTTGTAGAGAGCTTCCTATACCAGAGCAAATGGATATTTATCACCTCACTAGAGAGATCGAAGCATCTGACATGTCTTCTCTTGAGGCAGTTATTAGCTGTGATGAGGAAAGGCTGAGATTGGAGACAGAAGCCGAAGCCTTATCTAGCCAGGTGTGCAGAAACTTTCTGTTCTTTTTTCATCGAATGTGATGGCTTCCCAATGAGTTGTATGTGTTTTTTTGAGTATAGGATGATGGTGGTGGAGAACAACTGGACCGAATTTATGAACGCTTGGAAGCATTGGATGCATCGACTGCTGAGAAGCGAGCTGCTGAGATACTATTTGGTCTTGGGTTTGATAAAAAGATGCAAGAAAAGAAAACGAAAGACTTTTCTGGTGGTTGGAGAATGAGGATTGCTTTAGCTAGAGCTCTTTTCATGAACCCTACGATATTGTTGCTTGATGAGCCTACGAATCACCTTGGTAAACCTCTTCTCATTATATTAGTTATCAGATTTGTGAATTTTCATTTTTTTTCTGTAAATAACTCTCAGATTGTGTTAAATTGCTTAATTTCCTTGACCTGTATTTAGATATTCTGGTAACTGTCGGTACTGACGCTTTCTTTGTTCAATTGCAGACTTGGAGGCTTGTGTTTGGTTGGAAGAGACCCTGAAGAAGTTTGAAAGAATTTTAGTTGTGGTTTCTCATTCCCAGGACTTCCTGAATGGAGTCTGCACGAACATCATCCACATGCAAAATAAGAAGTTAAAGATCTATACCGGTAATTATGACCAATACGTGCAAACTCGCTCTGAGCTTGAAGAGAACCAGATGAAGCAATACAAATGGGAGCAGGAGCAGATATCCTCAATGAAGGAATACATCGCACGCTTTGGACATGGGTCAGCAAAGCTGGCTCGTCAAGCCCAAAGCAAGGAGAAGACTCTGGCAAAGATGGAGAGGGGTGGGCTCACGGAGAAGGTTGTGAGGGATAAGGTTTTGGTTTTCCGATTTAATGATGTCGGAAAGCTCCCTCCCCCGGTTTTGCAGTTTGTTGAAGTGACATTTGGCTATACACCGGACAATCTCATCTACAAGAACATTGATTTTGGGGTGGACTTGGATTCAAGAGTAGCCCTTGTGGGGCCTAATGGTGCTGGTAAAAGTACCCTTCTGAAGCTGATGACAGGGGACTTAGTTCCACTCGATGGCATGGTTCGTCGGCACAATCACCTGAGAATTGCCCAGTTCCACCAGCACTTAGCCGAAAAACTTGACCTGGAATTGTCGGCTCTGCAGTACATGATGAAAGAGTACCCTGGAAATGAAGAGGAAAGGATGAGAGCTGCAGTCGGGAAATTTGGGTTAAGCGGCAAAACTCAAGTCATGCCCATGAAGAACTTATCAGATGGACAAAGGAGTCGTGTGATATTCGCATGGCTAGCTTTCAGGCAACCGCACTTGCTGCTGTTAGATGAGCCGACAAATCACTTAGATATCGAGACTATTGACTCTCTTGCCGAAGCATTGAATGAGTGGGATGGTGGCATGGTTCTCGTAAGCCATGACTTCAGGCTCATAAACCAGGTTGCGCATGAGATTTGGGTTTGCGAGAACCAGTGTGTGACTCGGTGGCAAGGGGATATTATGGATTTCAAGGATCACTTGAAGAGCAAGGCCGGTTTATCCAATTGAATCTACCAGCTCCCCATTGTGGTGGACAATGAATATTCCTACTATTGATGAACCAACCATATTTATTATTGTGTTATCCGTGACTATTTCGTTATTAAATGTTTTGCAATTTTATAATCATGGTATTGACAGTTTGCAGAGACTAGGTGAGCTGGCCCGTGAAAGAGAGTGCTGACCTTTAATTTATTGTTGCTACTACAATTTACAGGTAAGAAGACGACGCAAGTGCTTTGTAAGGAGGAGAGCAACGAGGAGACGATAAGAAACGGCCATCAGAAATAGTACGAGTAAGTTTTTCCATTTAGAATCAGCATCTTGTGATATCTCATAGACATTTCGCAGGGCTTGGTAACCAGACAGTGTCCTTACTTGCCCTACCGCAAACAATGACCCGATGTACTCGTTCTCCAACAGCCCCTGAATGTGATCGATCACAAGTTGAAAACATCGATGGATGTATGGCTTAACACAGGCAGAATCATCATCTACTACCTATTACCTGAATGGAGAAAGTATGGAAAGAGATGTATGATATGGGATACACCCATACTGATCTCGGTAGATTGCTTCGAAGTCGAAAGTACCCTGCTGAAATTATCATCATCATCTGAAAAAGACAGTGATATTGGTTGCTGCTTATATTTCCATGGATGGGAGGTACTCGAAGTGTGAACTTACTTGTATGGTTACTAATAACAAGGTACTGTGAAAGATAGTTTGGCAGATGGCCGTGACGAACAGAACGAGGCCTTCGTTGACTAGAAGGCACATGAATAAGTTTAGCACGAAGTATGCCATGAGGCTGAGCTCTGCATGCAACCTTAGGAGGAAGTAGAACGGCAAAGACGACGAAATTGAGAGTAGAAACAGAAATGGAATACTGGAGAGGAAGTGCCCCGTGAGGAAAATGAAGCTTCCTGAATGTTGGTTTGCTTCTTCACAAGCATGTATCTGCACGCAAGACAAAAAGCTTTATTTGAATCAGATAAAGCTTTCTTTGATAGGAGTTCCTTACCTTGATTTCCTTCAGTTGTGCAGGGACACTAGCTATACTGAGAAGGGATACGAACGACACGAAAACGAAAATCGCCCCAGCTCTGGACTGCAACAGAAACAAGATAAGTCCTCTGTTGATTCAAAAGGTGCTGTGAGAAAAGCTAACCCCGACTGACGATAGTGAATGTCCCAGGTCCCAGAAAGAAGTGCCGATGCATATCGACAAGAATGTGCTAAGAATCAACCGGAGCCAGTAAAATTGCCACTCCCTTAACATGACCAGCATGGATCTCCAAGTTAGTACACAAACTTTGACAAGTGTGTTTGCTTTTCTCTTGTTCTTGAGAGATGGCCCTTCCTGCAGATGAATGGCATCAATTATTCCCTTGTTATAGAGAAAACTTGAGTAGAAGATGATGGGGTTGACCTTTTCTATAAGCTTCAGATTCATTGACTCAACGGCAGCGGCATCTGATGACGATCTATACGTGGCTTCGAGGGTTTGAATTGCCACAGCTGTGTCCATATTAACCGATGAAATCTCCCCAGTATCGTCCTGATCATAGAAGACGTTCGTTTTTCAGTCACAAACACTGGAGTGAGGAGTTAGTACTAAGAAAAACCTACCCACCCACCTGCCAGTTTCTATACATTGCAATGATTCTGTCGAAATCTGTGTTTATAGCTCTGAGAAAATGATCGGAAGGGCTTTGCATGATCGGACAGGGAAATCCGGCATTGGCAAAGTGCTAGGAAAGCTAAACTCTCAGAATACAGGCAAGCAAACTCTGTGTTGAAGACACTTTTATACCGTACCTGGAGACAAGCCAGTGTTTCCCCAAAGAACAAGGTGTTTCCATTAGAGAGAAGACATATCCTATCGAAAAGCCCAAAGACTTCAGTGCTGCTTTGATAGATGGTGAAGATGAGAGTGCAACCTGAGCTTGCAAGCTTCTTCAGGGTAACCATCAGAAGGAGTGCTGAGACACTGGAGAAAAAAAAAAAAAAAAAAA
>KE528414.1:0-11718 GCA_000441915.1 Genlisea aurea | reverse complement strand
TATTTACTATATTATTTTCAATTTGACAGGTTTCTATTGTAAATCATTCTCTGTCTTTAGCCTCCAATGTTCGTGATCCTCCGCTTCCATTCTTTTATAAAGATATAATTGCAAGTGTGATAAAAACTGTTGTGGATGGATTCGTGGAGAGGTTAAGTACAACTATCATCAGTTCATGACATTTATCTCAAATGTTCAAATTTATCGAATTTTTTTTACTGGGCTATTGCAGTGTGGATCAGTCAGGGTCTCATGGTCTTGTTGACACCATTAACATATTGAGACCCGACAGAGTATTTATGGTATTTTGCCTGGCATATTGTTTCCTGATCTCAAATTTTCTTGATTAGAAAGTTTAATGTTTCTGAAATATTTTAGTTTGTGATTTGAATGATCAAATACCATGTTGGTGCAGTTCATCGTTGATATGCATTATAAAGTTACTGCTGCGGCTCATCCACGGCACAAGTGCAACTATTTTGCTGGCATAGAAGTGCTTGTCAATTTGCTAGATCATAGAGCTGCCGTGCCAAGTACTTTCAGGTACGCACAGTTTAGTGTTATCATATCCACAACTCGTTTTAAGCTTTGTTTTCAGGCTTCTGCTTCTTTTCCTTGAAACAAAGCCTAAACTTCGATATGTTCAAAAAAAACAATAAGCTTAAGCCTAAACCCTAAACCCTAAACCCTAAAAGTTTCTTCCATTTTCTTGAGTAGTTACCTCCTAAACTTGGCTGGGCAATACGTTGATTGTCACTACTTATCGGTTCAATGCTGTCACATTGTATCCACATTACTTAAGATATCAAAAGATAGTCTATCAGAGGAGACAAATAGAGTCCTGGGTGAACAGCTTCAGGTATTAACCTTGTTTATGCTTATGCGTCCTTTTTAATCATATAGAATTTTTTTTTTTGGTTGCTGATGATTCAATTTCCTTTCAGTTTCTTACATCAAAATTGGTCGCGTGTGTTGCTTCTTCTGAAGCTGCTCCTCATAATTGCAAGATAGATTCATCCCTTGTGGTGTCACTTTTGCAACAGATTACTGTTTCAAATGATTCATCTCTACATGGATATATTAAAGTATGATCAGTTGTCTTTGATGTAGCTTATTATGTGTGAATTCGTGTGTACACATGTGCTGAGTGTGTGGTTTTATTTCATTTGATTCTATCACCACCTGTATTCATTTTTTTACCAATTTGGTTCAGGAACTAGGACCTTTCCCTGAGTTTGACGTATTACATGGTATACGAGAGTTTCAACAGAAAATGAGTGGAAGTTACTCTCCAAGGGATCACTTCCTGAAAGTAAGAATCACATCTTTTTACAGATATCAAAGATGGATGCACTCTTTTGGCTGAATTGTGTGAAGTTCATGAGTGGCAAGGATTCAGTCTTCAGTTCAATGCATCTGTCTATGTTTTGTTTATTATGTTTCACCTGCCTTTGTCATTAAAAGTAATCTTTTGTTCCTTATTTTAATCTCTCTCTTGCACGCACAAATTTACTAGCACTATATTTATCACATCTTTTCTTGTGTTACCTTTTTTGTTTCTTTCCCTTGCAGCTTGTGAAGAGATCCTTTTCTTTACCTCCACGATTTCTGCTTTGCGGGTTTGTTCACTGTTTCACCTGAAATCTACACTATTTGATCAAACTCATGTTTGTTGATTTGCAAATCGTAACTACTGCAATGTTCTAAAATCTTTTTTATATGATGATACTTTTGTTAATTCTCATTTTTACAGTTTAAAAGCATTGCATAGCAATATGTCATTGAAGGCCAAACATATCGAGGAGAATGTTGTTGCTTTTCTCAAAGATGCATTTCAGGGTTCAGACAAAGAAGTTGTTGATGCATCTTGGAATCTTGTTCGGGTTTGCAGCTTACAAAGCCCAACTGATGTTGGGGCCATGGTTTCAGACTTCATCTCCAAGGTGTTTTCCCATTTTTGTCACTTTTTTTTTTCGTTTTTTTTTTTCACATTCTTTTACATTTGAAGCACAGGTGGGCATTCGTGATCCCCATCGTGTTAGTTTTTATCTTCCTGGAGAGTCTCATGTTCATGCATGTGGAGTGCTTAAAAATGTTATTGCTACGGAGTCTAGTCTCGAGGCTTCTACAGAAATCTCCTCCGAAGTTGTTCTTGTGCTTTTTAGGCTTTTTAAGAAGTATTTAATGGAAGACTCAGTGCAGATTATTGATATTACCTCACAAGTTTTACGGGTTAGCTTCTTGAAATACCGTTAGAAATACAACTTTGCCAGTGAATTTTTGTGCTTTAGTCTTTCACACTTAGCCATGCTAACTGTGGTACAGGGCATCCTTTCAACTGAATGTGGCCAGAAAACTTTGGAAAAGTTGGATTCTTATGAGAAATCTTTGATTAAGGTTTGACTGGAATGATTCTCAGTTTATTTTGTCCATGTGGCTTCGGGTTTAGGGTTTAGGGTTTAAGGTTTGGGGTAATCTTTACTTCCATTTTCTAGATATTATTTTAGTTTGGTAGTTGATTGATGTATATTTAGTTTGGTTCATGACTTATCTGTGTGCGCCTTGGCTTGAATGTCCATTTTGTATCTTGTAGGCTCACTCAAGAGGTGTTAATTTGGAGCTTGTAGAACGTCTAGTTGGAAATTTAGCATGCAAAACTACTGGTGAGTTGTTTACTGAATCCTCTTGTTTATTTTTGATTTGTCTAGGTATCTTATGGGCATGTTCTTTCCATTTATTCTCAGTTGGGCATATCTCCACGTATTGGTGGGATCAAATTTTTACAGGAAATCCTGTAACTTGTGTTTCTTATACTAACATATTTGTTTTCCAGCTAAATCACTGTCCATTGAAGATTTCTCTCTTTGGAGCACTACTGGTAAAACATTTGAGATGTGGATATGCCCACTTGTCTATACCATGATAAGCTATTGTGATGACGTTATTCTGAGGTTGTCAATCTCTCTATAGTCGATTCACTTTTATCTCGTGCCTCATTTTCCGGGGTCACGTACTGTGTTCTGTCCAACCCTTCATATATGTCACTTTCAGGCTATGTCATGATATTGTGCTCGTGAAGTCTGAGGTTGCGGAATTTCTGTTTACACATGTCATTGTTAACATTGCTGGGCGAGAGGCCTCACATCTGGATCTGTGTGCAGTGATCTCATCGAAGGTCATTCATTCTGCATTTGCTCCTCGTAAATTTGGTTATAGTCCATATCATTTGCAAATTGAACAATGAAATTAGAATTGAATCTTCTTAATTATCCAATCTTAGAGGTTATTTGCAGAACTAATTATCCCTTATTCAGAAAAAAAAAAAATGCTTCACTCTTATCAGGCCATCTGGAGCCTGGAGGATAGCTTCTGTTATTACCTCAAATATTCAGCTATTTTGATTTGTTATTTAACTTATTTTGATTAGAAGTCTAGTTAGTTCTCTTGCGTGGTCTTTCTCTCCAAAATTGAACGCTTCAGGAGTTTCACCAACTTAAAAGTTCTATTGTGTTCGTTTTCTTTATATATATGCACAGGTGTATCAGATTTGTGTTCTTTCTTTTACAGGTGCAAGAATGCGTTTTTTGTGAGTCCAACATGTTGATCAAATCGATTCAAGTGACTTTGTGTGCTCTTAATGAGCTTCGGCTTTGTCATGTAATGGTAAAGATGTCTGCTGCTGCTCAGAATCAGCACAACATACAAAAAGTTAGTTTCCTCTTTTGCAAACATCTACATTATATTTTCAGGAATGAAGCAAGATAGAAAAGTATCTATTAATATGGTATAAAGTAATTGTTGGAACACTGCATAAAGAATATCAATTAAATTTATTCGTATTAGACATCTATGACCTGATAGCCATCTTATAGACCATATGTTTCAACAGCAAAGTGGACCTAGCTCTGCGTTGAAATCACATTCAGTATCTGCAAAATTGAAGAACCTTAAGAGGCCATCGGGACTAATATTTTCAACATTGCTGTGGGAAAAGGTTTTTTTTTTTTCGTTCGCTCGCTGAAGCTGTTCACTTACTTTCTCGATGGGTCCTTGTTATATTTCTCCTGTAGTTCTTATCTGGAATATACGTATTACATTTATTTCTGGAACTAATGCATTTATATTTTTTTGTGGTGTTTTGTGCCAGGTTTATTGGCTTGCTATAGATTACCTTCTAGTTGCAAAGGCTGCTGTTGTAAGTGTTTTGTAACTTGCTCTTATCGTCTTATCTTACACAAAATCTACATTTATGGCTTAAGTTTGGATTAAAAAGAGTATTGTATTTGCAGAAATGTGGCTCTTATTTTACTGCTTTTCTTTACGTTGAGCACTGGTGTGAGCAGCACTTTCATGGCCTCAATCTCGGAAGCCCTGATTTTTCTCATCATGAAACTGTATGTTAAAGTGTTTTTTTTTTTTTTTTCCTACGTTATATTTGCTGCATGGTACTCCAAATGTCAAGTATGAAACTTAATTTCTTGTCAGCTGCCGCTTCATGTTGAGATTCTTGTGTCCGTGGTCACCCAAATTAATGAACCTGACAGCCTCTATGGAATTGTTCAATCTCACAAGGTTACTTGACCTTTTATTCCTGCCGAGAGTATTTCAAAAATATGAAGTACCACTTTGAGGGCATTGACATTTTTACGCGTCTTTTTATACAGCTAACCTCCCAGGTTATCATCTTTGAACATGAGGGTAATTGGACGAAAGCACTGGAGTACTATGACTTGCAAGTGCGGTCTGAACCCACTGCCCAGAATATTAGTTCTTCTTATCAAGAGCCAGACCATCTGTCCAATGGTATTGAACGGAAAAGGCCTTATAAAGGTTTGATTCGTTCATTAGAACAAATGGGGTGCAAACATTTGTTGGACGTGTATTGTCAAGGTTTGACATCCCAGAGGGAGCAATCTCAGAATGATCAAGAATTCATTGAGTTACAGGTTAAAATCCATTAAATTGATATGATGTGCTACCATTGATTCGTGTTTCCACATTTTATTTTTGGAACTGTATGTATTTTACCCATCTTCTGCAGTATGAAGCTGCTTGGCGTGCTGGGAATTGGGGATTTTTCCCTCTTTATTCCACCACCGATGCATCGGTTTCCCCTCACTGCAACGTCGTCCACCATTTCAATGGAAATCTGCACAGGTGTACTTCGGTTCTCAAATACAGCAAGATTTGTATTAGTTCGAGGCTTGTTAGTTTCTTCCCTCTTGTCTCTCTAATAGTCATTCTTTGCCAGCTCTTGGTCACAATTTTTTTTTTCATGTTTAGACATTATTTTATCTTGGTTATCATGTTTAGACAATTTTTTTCTTCCCTCTTGTTATCTTGGTTATGTCATTATTTTATTTTTCATTTACGCAGTTATAAAAGATAAAGTCATTATTTTTCATGCCTTGATTGTCGATTTAAAGTTATCATTCTACTTTTAATGATTCAGTTGTTTGAGGTCCCTTCAAGAAGGAGAGTACGATGAGTTCCATAGAACGGTCAAAAACTCCAAGCAGGTATCTTGTAAACCATAGAGTACGATTCCTAATTGGTATTTTTAATTTAGGTTATTTTAAGTGCCAGGCTCTTTTGATGTCTATTTTCCATGCGAGCTCGGAGAGTACTGAGTTTATCTACTCAACAATTTTGAGACTTCAGGTGCGTCAGATTAGCTGCTACATATCCTGCATTAACTGTTAATGTTTCTATTAACATTTTCTCTATTGAAATATAAGATCCTGCTTTAGCTTTTTAATTGAATAAAACAATCTTGTCACGGTTCAAGTTTAAGCAATAACATTTCTGTCATTTCGTCATCGTTGTTTTTTTGTACTTATTAGATTTTCTATCATCTGGAAATGGCATGGGATTTAAGATGGAGTTCACCCTGTAATAAAAAAGTCCCTTCCTCTTCCAGTCCGAAAATGCTTTCAGATCCTGTCATCCCTTCCATCAGCCAGGTTGAATTTATGTATAAATCTTTTTCTGTCGGCAGATCTATAATAAGCATTATGTATCTATTATTTTTATATTAGTTAAGTACTAGATTTGCACTGTTATTACTTGAAGCTAATTACCCGATTTGATGCTTTCAAACCGTGTTCATTCGTTCTGCAATTTGAATCTGATTCATTGACACAATCAATTGAATCTACAGTTACAATTGTTGAATGAGAACTGGAACTGCATCTTGGAACAAACCGGCTTGCACATGAACTTGTTGGAACCATTCATAGCATTTAGAAGAGCATTGCTAAGGGTTTTAAATTCAGTGGAATGTACTTTGCATCACCTTTGGAAATCTGCATCAGTACTTCGCAAGGTACTCCCCGATTAATTGCTTATGTTACCGAAATAATATTGACGGTAGGTAGAGGAGAATTATTTCATCTGGTTTTATATGGTTGCGGATTGTCAGGGGTCTAGGATATCACAAGCTGCTGCAGCCCTTCATGAATTTAAGCTCCTCTGCAGTGAAATTCAAGAACATTCAAATTTATACTGGCTCGGAAGGGTAATGCTCCTTTCTTTATTGTGAAGAGAGTATTTCACTTGTGATGTCTTCTGTACTCCTTATCTTCTCTGCCTAAAACAGTTCACATTCTTCTTTTTTTTTTTTGCTTCAATTGTTGATTTCAGCTGTTCCTGGATTATTGTTTTAAAGATTTACATGCTTCGTATTTAACGTCTTTTCCTAGGTTTTTCCTACATTTCCTCCCTATGCTCTCGGAATATCTGTAGCAGAAAGTAATATTTTTTTATCTGTCAATTAAAAAGCTAGAGGAAGCTAAGCTTCTCCGTGCTCAAGGTCGGAATGAGATGGCTATCAATCTTGCGGAATATATTTCACAAAATCATCAACTGAAGGATGAGGGTCCGGATGTGTTTCGTTTGGTTGGGAAATGGCTGGCTGAAACTCGATCAAGCAAGTAATATGGGAATGCAATTAATTTCTTTTGTGTGGGATGTTTGCATATTTGATAATCACTATTATCACTAGCACGGTATTATTCTCATCACTTTCTTCATGGAATTTTATGTTGCTGCAGCTCCCGGATTATACTGGAAAAATACTTAAAGCATGCTGTCAACCTTGCCGATAATTGCCAGACAGTGAACAAGTTGTCCACGGAAAAAAGAAACCAAATGCATTTCCATCTTGCGCATTATGCAGATTTGCTGTTTCGTAGTCATGAGGAAAGACTTTGTTCCAGCGAGTGGCAAGTAGCAATGCGATTACGAAAACACAAGGTTTGAGTTGTATGAAATTATAGAATTCCATATAACAAAGAAAATTGTTTTTTTATAAGTTGATGTGAAATATTATGTGGTGGTTGCTGCTGCTGTTTTTGTTATGTCAATTTCTAATTATGTAATGTGCAGAAAAAGGAGCTTGTGGCGCTTCAAAAGCGTTTTAAGAGTGCTGTTAAGGCAAGTGAATTTAGCCAGTGTAATTTTATTTTTTTTCGATCTTGGCCTATGCATATAACTTGTAACGCTTGGATTTCTTTGCGGATTCTAGGGGGACAGAGAGGATTATGCATTGAAAATACAATTGCTTCAAAAGCAACTTGCTATGGACCAAGAAGAAGAAAACAAATTACAGGTATAGGAAATAGATTCCTTAGCATGCTTGAATTGTTTATCTTTCTCTCTTGATGTTCTGGAACTCTTTATGCCATTCGACTCTAATGGATCTGACGAATCAATGAAGCTGAGGCTACATTTTCTTTTTGTGGATATAAATTTTTATCTTTCTATTTATTTCCTTTAACATTTGCTAACAGGAAGACAGGGACAATCTATTGTGCATAGCTCTATCAGGATACAAGAGATGTTTGATCATTGGCGAGAAATACGACGTTCGAGTGGTATATGAACATAAATGGAATTATAAATTACAATACCATTGTGATGTAATGTGCAGAGTTCTAGAATATTTCTTGTCCATGTTTAGGTGTTCCGACTCATATCACTCTGGTTCAGTCTTTCGACAAGGCAGATTGTAATTGATAACATGCTTGGCACTATCAAGGAGGTAGGGTACCAATCAACTCCCGATATCGAACTATTTGAGGAAGGTTCATTCCGCCATTCCTGTTCATTTATCTCATGTAATTTTGTTTCGGGTATTTCTGTAGGTGCAATCATACAAGTTTATACAATTAGTCTATCAAATTGCTTCCAGGATTGGCAGCACAAAACTCTCTTCAGGGCCTCCAAGCTTTCAGGTAAATATATTTGAATTAATGCTTATTTGAAGGACCTAAATTGCTTTCTTTGTTGGGGATATCATGTGCTCTTTTTTCCATAATCCAGTTTGCAGTGCTCTCTCTTGTGAAAAAGTTGGCTCTTGATCATCCATATCATACTATATATCAGGTATTGAAATGGTGGTGGTCTATTTTGAATAATCATTTACTGTTAGAAAAAAAAAATAATTTATGTGCTTCTTTCGCTTTCCATTTTCAATTCTGAGTTTTTAATTCCATCTGCGTGTAATATTGGTGTTTAGCTCTTAGCTCTTGCAAATGGTGACCGCATCAAAGACAAGCAACGAAGTAGAAACTCGTTTGTGGTTGACATGGACAAGAAAATTGCTGCAGAAGATCTGTTAACAGAGCTTTCATCTTATCATAGAGCTATTATTAGTCAAGTATTTTTTTTCTGATTTTCCGGCAACTGTTTGCTTGTGTTTGTCTCCTTTTTTTTTCTAGTTATTTTTTTTTTCTTTGACTTAGATGAAGGAAATGGTGGAGATATACATTAAGCTTGCTGAAATGGAGACAAGGAGAGAGGTAATTAATTTGTTCATTGATTTCATTTTGATTTGGGACATATTAAACCAATATTGCACGAATGTCTTATTTGAATTGATGATGAATTTTGAACAGGATACCAATCGACAAATAAAATTGCCAAGAGGGTTTCGAAGTGTTAATGAACTTCACCTCGTAAGCTTTTTACGGCCTTTTTATTTCGTTGGTTTGTGGAACTACCTAGTCTTTATGGCATGGTTAACAAGGGTTTATGCGACGTTTTTTTGTGAATGATGATGACCTAGGTTCCTGTTGTAACATCACATTTTCCAATTGACCGTACTTGTCAATATCCTGAAGGGTTTTTTCCCCACTTCAAGAGGTTGGCCGATACAGTGACGTAAGTTACAGTTCTTAAATTAATTTAGCACTTGAACCTGGATATGGGTGGCACTTTATTCATTTTTAAAACAAAACATTGGATTCTTCATTCTTTGGATCTATTTAATCTTAATTATTTTGTGCTAGCAATCATGGGGTAGCCCCAAATTGATGCTCCCCTTACCGATCATCCTCTTCTTTTTTTCTTTTTTTTCTTTTTTTTTTTGCATAATCTTTTGGCTTATTCAATATCACCGCATTGCTTGTGGTTGCTTTATATGTGCACTTAAAATTGCAGCATAATGGAGGGCATAAATGCACCGAAAGTGGTCGAGTGCCTTGGTTCAGATGGCAAATGGTACCGACAACTTGCAAAATCTGGCAATGATGACTTGAGACAAGATGCTGTATGGCTCTTCTTTACCTTTATTTTATGTATTGTGTTATTTTATATCCGGTGTTAAGAAATCAAGCAGGATATGCCGCTACTCATAATACTGTTTCTGGGGGCAGAATTTTTGTTGCCCGAGTTCAAGTCTGTACTTATTTCATCCCTCGTTAAAACCTACTACCTTGAGTTCAAATTTTGCTAGTCTGCTTCTCTTGTTTTTTATGATACTCAAAAACTTTGTTTGCAGCTGATTATTTTGATTCTGATGGAAGTACAATGCAATGAATCCTTTAGCTTTCCAATCTACTTTTTTTCACTTCTAATTTGTTTACGGTTATGGATTATACTTCCTTTACAGATTTATCCTGAAACATGCAGGTTATGGAACAGTTTTTTGGTTTAGTTAACACTTTTTTGAGCAACAATCGCGACACTTGGAAGAGGAGACTGAGTATACGAACATACAAGGTTTGATATTCTGTTTAAGATTTATGATTTAATTCTTTCTACATATGTATCTATCTGTGTATCTATGTGGTCAACTCTTGTGCATGCAGGTTGGTTGTGGCCTACACTACACTTGCTTTTTTTCTCATCTGTTTTCCTTCTCATTCCACTTTTGTAATCGAATATCTCTCTCTTCAGATCATTTTGCGATGTTCAAATTGGTCGAATCTAGTTTTTGTAGTGTAAAATCATATTTTCTTCAGAAGCATCACATGCTTGCTTTGGGGTTGCTTTTTTTTTTTTTCTGTATATTTTATTTATTAACTTTATTTAGGACGCTTTCAGCTTTTCAGCATATTGTCTTGATATCAATTGAATTGATGGTGCAGGTAATTCCATTTACTCCCAGTGCCGGCGTTCTCGAATGGGTGAATGGGACTTTTCCTCTTGGTGAATATCTCATAGGAAGGTCAGTTAAAATTTTCTCGTTATTTCCGTTGATCATTCGTTAAGAAATATGCTTTTTTCTGACTCCATGATTCTCCCTTTCCAGCGCAAGAAATGGTGGTGCTCATGGGCGCTACGGTGTTGGAGATTGGACATTTATGGAGTGCCGGCGGAAGATGACTACGGTACGCATTGAATGATTTTTCGACTTCCTTATTGCTTCTGTAGTAGTAGCATTTAAGCAAGTAGTGCTTAAAAATGCGTTTACCATTTCGTCCTCCTTTTGATTTTCGTTCTCGTTTTCATGGTTTATGTTACTAAAATGTCTGCAGAATACTTACTTTATTATACTCTCCAGACATTCTGCTGGATCTTTAGTGTGCTCAATAGGTTCTGTGTCGTCTTTCTATGTTCGACAGGAAACAAACAAGCGCTTCACGTTCCAGCAAGTCTGCGAGAACTTCAGGTGTTTTCGATTTTCTTCCTCTACTGTAACTCTTTCGTATTATTTGATCGTATGCTTTGTCTTTCTCGTCTGCAATTCAGGCCGGTTATGCATCATTTCTTCTTGGAGAGGTTTCTGAATCCTGCTGACTGGTTTGAAAGGCGACTTGCATACACGAGGAGTGTTGCGGCTAGTTCGATGGTCGGTTCGTTTTTTTCCTCGAATTAATTATGTTTTCTTTCCCTGTTTCATTTAGCGTCGATAATCTGCATCGGGGATTGCATGTTTTCTCGAACAACGATATGCGATCCTTCGGCTAGAATTTTTTGTTCAAGTTCAAATATTATTTTGTCGTCGTTTGAAAACACGAATACCTGTCCGTGTTCCGATCATTTGTTTGATTTTTTTTTTTGTCGAAAACCGTGTCCGTGATGCTTTCTTTATACAGGTAGGATACATCGTGGGATTAGGCGATCGTCATGCCAGGAATATCTTAATCGACGAGGTTACTGCAGAAGTCGTTCATATCGATTTAGGAGTTGCTTTCGAGCAAGGCCTGATGCTGAAAACACCTGAGAGAGTAAAAAACAAAAAACAAATTCACATCACAGTTTGTTCATATTATGTATTGTGTGAACTGGATTCCGTTTCGATGTTGACTCCAGGTACCGTTCCGGCTGACGAGGGACATCATCGACGGCATGGGCGTTACCGGAGTCGAAGGTGTTTTCAGACGGTGTTGCGAAGAAAGCTTATCGGTGATGCGAACAAATAAGGATGCACTGCTCAAAATCATTGAGGTACATTTTTTTTTTAAACCACTCCTTACTACTTACTGATTCCGC
>KE528413.1:0-10225 GCA_000441915.1 Genlisea aurea | reverse complement strand
AAAATCGAAAAGATAAAGGGTAAAAAATGCAATAAACCCTTATTTTAATATATATATTTTTTATTTGCCATAGCCAGCCCAAATGGCCCATCTCAATTTTGCATATCACCTCACCACTTTCAAGCCCATTAATTCGGCCAGTGAATTTCAAATGGCCCATTATTCGCGATATATAGATTAAAATTTTATAATATGAATTAAAATTAATTTTAAATTAAAATTAAAATATTAAATATATATATATATTTTTGAATTTGATGATCAATATTTAAAATTTTAAAAATTTGAGAAATCAAAAATATTTTTTTAATTGGTATTTATTATCCCAAATAAAATATTCTTGAAATTAGAAGCATAAAAAAAAAAAAAGTGGAGACTAGACATTGTTGAAGGGCGATTCATGCGCTTGCTTCTTGGGCTTCAGTTTGGCCAACAACGCCTTGTTACGGCAGTGCTCCTCGTCGATAAAATAAAACTCACCGTCGGCCTTAAACGACACAAAAGGCCGGTTCGTCTCTGGCGGCCTGATATCAGCAAACTTGATGGTCCTCGGCACATACGTCGCCAGCCACGTCATCATCTCCACCTGGAAGCTATCGGATCCGGGCTGCCACGTGAGTTTATGAACGTACGGGCTCACGAACCAGTGAAGGACGGCGGTCGTCGAAGCGCTGAAGAATATGACCGAAGAGGCTACCGCGCCCTTGAGCACGACGTTCATGTCGGGAGACGTCATGAAGGTGATCACCGGACCCAACGAGACGGAGAGGCAGCAGGTCGAGAGAGATAGGAGCTTCACTTTCTTGATGGTGCTCGATATGGGGCCGTGGTAGACGGGGTCGGGGTCTTTTTGGTGGTCGCTTTTACGGGGTGGTCCGATCGTGATGCTGTCGTCTTCTGCGATGGAAGCTTGGGAGGACCATGATCGTCTGCCAATGGGAAGAATTGCAGCACCACTATAACATCCTGATAACAAAACATAAATGCAGTGAAGAGAATGGATTAACTGAACATATCAAAAGGACTCTTTGTTCTCCTCATTAGAAGCTAATGTTGTTACGCATCATTGAACCAGATAGAAAGAAACGGAGGCCACTCGATTTACCTGAAATGATGAATCTGGACTGAGAACAACGGAGTGAGTGAAGCAGAAGTGATCTGGCCATTCCTTCAGCAGAGCAACGGTCAGATCATTGGAAACTTCCCTCAGGCTGAATCACTCTGGGAAAAGGAAAAAACAAAACGAAAACAATTTGATAAACAAAAAAAAAAAATTAGATCCAGAATTGACGACGATATTGAAACAGGATATCGGACCCGGTCGCAGTGCGGTGGAGATGAGGGCGGCGCCGGGGAACAAGTTCGGAATCGCGAAGAGGGAACCCTACCCGGTCCCGGTATTAGTTTTCCTATTAAAAATAATATAAATATAAAAACAATAATATTTATTTATTATTTATTTACGAAAGAGTCGTATCCGTATAATAAGTATGCAGTAGGGCTTCTCTCTCCTGCGTGCACGGCGATAACCCTGCGCTGCGTGCTATCGTACGCCGTTACGAGGTATGTTTCGATTCTCCATCTGCCGATTCGTCGTAGATGTGATTTCTTTTATCCTATCTACGTTCGAATTCAATCGATTTACCATCTACTTTACTGCTGTATTCTCCGGTTCGTAATAAGTATCTGTGTTCACGCGGTGATTTGTTCTGTGAATTGGGAGTTCAGCCTTTAATTTCAATTTGATTTGCATTTCTTTGCCTTTAGGTGTGTGGGGGTGGATCTGCCTAGGGAAGGTTTTTGATTTATTGATTGCAATCTTGTCGAAGGAGAGAATCAGAGGATTGTGCGAAGGTCAGGCTTTGATGCATTTTTGTGGGTTCGGATATCGTATTCGAGTTCAAGTTTGGGTTCAGGGTTGGAGATGGCCAATAATGGGCCCAAGTTTGTATCTGTTAATCTGAACAAGTCTTATGGGCAGCAGCATAATTCTTCGTATAATCCTCATTACCCACATTATCATGGGGGTGGAAGTTCTTATGGACAAGCTGCAGTTCATGGTAGGGGAAGGCCGGTTGGTGGTGGTGCTGGAGGAATGGTGGTTTTATCTCGTAATCGGAGTGCCGCCCCCAAGGCTACTCCGAAATTATCTGTTCCACCCCCCTTAAATTTGCCTTCTTTGAGAAAGGAACATGAAAAATATGATATGCTGGGGGTGGGTGGATCAGGTGCTGGTGTTGGTACTAATGGATCCAGGCCCGGTTCATCGGGTGTGGGTTGGATCAAACCTGTGGGCGTTTCTGCGGCAATAACGGAGAAGAACAGTAATGCAGGGGTTCATGGTGTTGGTGCAGCTGATACTTCAGATTTTTCTGGTGTCAACACTGGTTCTTATGTACCACCGTTGCCACGGTCTAGTGGTGTTGGAGTTGTGGCTTCTGCTTCACGTGATTTTCCTATTTCTGGGGAGAAAGTCATGGTTTTAAGAGGCGAAGATTTCCCATCTCTGCAAGATGCAAAACCGATAACTTCCGGTCCTGGACAGAAATCGACCGATGGATTAAACCAGAAGCAGAAACAGGTTGAGAATGAGGAGTTGAGTCTTAACAATAAGGAAAGTTATCATCTGGGCCCTGTAGCTGATGCACAAAAATCAGTTCTGCCACCAACGACCACTGGAGAAGGCCAGCTCGTGGAAAATCATGGTGGCATTGTATCTAGTAGAAATCTGAAGAAGGGTGAATACAATACCGATCCACTGCCACTGGTTCACTTGAGCCTGAGGTCTGATTGGGCAGATGATGAGCGTGATACTGGCCGTGGTTTTATGGAGCTGGACAGAAATGTTAGTTTTCCGAAAAGTGAAAGTTATTGGGACAGAGAATTTGATTTCCCAAGGCCTAGTGTCCCACCGTACAAGACAGTTCAGAGACAGTATGAAAGGCATAGTCAGCGAGGCAGTGAAACTGGAAATAGTTTCCCCGGTGGACTTGGCAAAATAGATCCGTTTGTAAAAGATGGAGATGAAATTAATCAGAATAGAAGGGAGCCAAACCAGTGGAGAACAACACCACACTCTAAAAATGGAGGTAGCTCTCCGGAAACAGCAAATTACAGAGTTGAAATTGGTGGGAGGAAGGGTGATCATGGTAACATTAATAAGGTGGACAAGTACATTCCACCTCGTTATGGAGATACTAGTCGTGATAGCAGCAGTATGGTTAATCAAGAATCTGTATTTGGCAGGAAGGATTTTGATTTGGCAAGAAGGCCATACCAAAACAATTCAGTGGAATCATTTAATAGGCAAGGTGCCGACCATATTCGGAGGGATCATCATCTATCTCAACAGAAAAGCAGATTCAGAGGCAATAGTTTTCAGGACAATGCATTATCCAGAGCCTCTTTTGGTTCCGGTGGGAAAATGGTTCCAAAAGCTGACGCCATAAAGGCCACTAGTTGGGATACAAGCTATTCAAAAACTGAGAGATCCTTTGCTGAGGAAAAACCTCTCTTTCAAGACATCAGCTCTGCAGTTTTTGATGAGAAAGATTTCTTTTCAGGCGGTGTTGTGGGGGTTATTAAGCGAAAAAAGGATGCTGCTAAAATTGCTGATTTCCACGATCCTGTTCGGGAATCTTTTGAGGCTGAACTTGAGAGAGTTCAGAAAATGCAAGAGCTTGAGCGTCAGAAGATAATTGAAGAACAAGAAAGAGCGATAGAGCAAGCTCGAAGGGAAGAAGAGGAGCGACTGAAAAAAATTCAGGAAGAGGAAGAAAGACTGAGAAGGCTGGATGAGGAAGCCCGTGAATCTGCATTAAGAGCGGAGCAAGCTCGTCTCGAGTCTATTCAACGGGCTGAAGAGAAGAGAATTGCCAGAGAAACAGAGAAGAAAAGAATTCAATTGGAAGAACAAAGGCGGGCGGAAGCTGCAAAACAGAAGCTTCTAGAATTGGAAGCTAAGATTGCGAAGAGGCAGGCTGATTGTATCAAAGACGATATTTCTGCATCTAACATGGTTGCTGATGAGAAACCGGAGGTAGCAGTAAAGGAAAAGTATGTTTCGAGAAAATTAGATTTGGATGGCTGGGAAAATAGCAAGAGAGCAGTGAGCAATGCTATGACTTTGGGTGTTTCTACAACTCAGAGCAGGCCTGTTGAGATTTCCTCGAGGCCTCACCCTGACAGAGAACACTCTTCACGTGCACACGAGAGAGGAAAAGATATTACAGCATCTTGGAGAAGGGATGTATTTGAAAATGATGGTATCTTCCCTTCACCATTATCGGAACTGGATACTGGTGGTTGGCACAGCCCAAGGCATGATACACTTGGTGTCACCAGAGCATCTACTAGGAAGGAATTATATGGAGGGGCTGGATATATGTCTCGTAAGGACGGGATAAGTGAGTCAACATCTGATGATTTTGGATATCAGGAGCATAGATGGAATTCTTCTGGGAATATGGACTCATATGGGAAACATAAATCAACTCATCCTGAATTCTACGATGATATTGCTGATAAGTATGGAGACAATGGATGGGACCTGGGACACTCCCGTGGTTACAGTCACCCCCCTTACCCGGATGTGTATTCAAGTGCTGAAGCAAATGACCCATATTTTTCTGGCAGATCGAGGTATTCCATGAGACAGCCCCGTGTCCTTCCTCCTCCACTTGTTTCTAACCGAAGGATTAATTCTGCGACTACTGAGAATTCTGGAGTCACCTTTTCGGATGGTGATATTCATTATACTCATCAAGCTGCCGAATCCACGGGGCAGGGAGGAGCTTACTATGATCCTAACAAACAAAATTCTGAGTCATCTGAGAATTTCAGGTTGCAACAAGACAGCATGATTTCTGAAGACCAGAAATTGGGAAATGAATCGGGTTGTGATTCACAATCTTCATTATTTGTATCTAGCCCTCCAGCTTCCCCCCCACATCTCTCCCCTGAAGAGCTGGACGAGTCTGAGGATTCCCGTTTGGTTTTCTCTCCACCAGATGATGAAAGAAATTCTCTGTCGAGAATTGAATCTGTTATTAATAACCACAATAATGCCAGTGGTACTGCTGCAGCCATTTCAGATTCTCATTCCGCTGTTGATGATGAAGAGTGGACTCTTGAACATGATAACGCGTTGCAGCAGCAAGAAGAGTACGATGAAGATGAAAATGGTAATAGAGAAAAAGATGAAGTGCATGATGAGAATATGGAAAATCAAAATTTTGGACTGAAACCTGATGAAAGAGACCTGTCTCATTTGATGAAGAATGTTGTCTTGGGTTTTGATGAGGGCGTGGAAGTGGAAATACCAACTGATGATTCTGATAATAATCTGGTGCCTGCACGAGAGTTAGTTGGTGTTCCGGGAAGTTCTTTTGGCGTCGCTGAAGAAAGAGGGCCTGCTAAGGGATTTTCTTCTGAGAAACAAAATGAGCTTACTGCTGATTCTCATACGCCGATTGGTGCTGTCTATTCCGCATCGACCATAGGCCATAAAGACCATGCTGATTCTTCAGGTGTTGCTGTTTTTACCGCTCAACAGATCACTTCATCTTCGGCTAATAATACTGCTGGCATAGGCCAGACCAATGACAGCTCATCCTGGACTTCTATTGATATCCAAGGAGATTTACCTGCCAAGTCTGATTTTGGACTGTTTTCTGGTCCTTCAGTTCCATCTCCAGTGCCTGCAATACACATTGGTTCCATCCGAATGCCTATTCACCTCCATCCGCTTGTTGGTCAGCATACGTCTTTTTCACAGGGAAATTTCCTTGTAGCTTCACAGTCAGCAGTGCCTTCTTCTCAGCCTATTGTGGGCTATGCCGGTCTGAATCAGAATGCTGGACATTCCATGAGGTATGAAACTGGTCAAGATGCTGCAACTCAGAAGGGCCCCTCTATTTCTTCTTCAAAGCATTCTGAAAGAAATGTTTCACGTGGCCGGTTAGAGAACTCTGTCCCTTCTTCGCAGCCATCTCGGCCTCCTGAGAAAAAACTTTTTGAAGAGGGAGGACGGCGAAACTCTTTTTCTAAGAGTAATTTACCTTCATTGAGGTCGAGGGGACCTGAATCTCGTTTCCCAAATGCTCAGACCGTCACACAGTCCGTTACAGCTGATAAAGTTTTCAGTGGTGGGAGATGGCAGCGCCATGTACCTGGTAGTAGGCGGGCGAGATTTACTTATGCAGTTAGAAATGCTCATGGAACATCATCTGTCAATGATTATGATACTCTGGCAGATGCAAATAGGCTTCAAAGAAGGCCTCGGAGGATTGTAAAACGAGTAGAATACCGCATTCGGGAAAAAGATGAGAGGAAAACAACGCCCGCATCGGCGTCTGTTAATGGCGCAGGCCTTGATGATAGACCAAATTCTATCGAGAAGTCGACTGGGACATTTGCAAGAAGTGGTTCAAAGAGAAGCTCCATCTCCAGTAGGAACATGAAGCAGAGAACTGAATCGGCACAATGGTCTTCCGGAAATACAAACTCTCAGAATAACTATTTTGGAGAGACAGAGGCGCTAAAAGATTCCTCGACCAAGAGTCAAATTGGCTCACAGTCTGCTGAAGTGCTGTTGAGGAGAATTCCATCTGAGGGAGATGTTGATGCTCCTTTACAGAATGGCATTGTGAGGGTATATAAGCAATCTGGTATAGAAGGTCCCAGCGATGAAGATGATTTTATTGAAGTCCGGTCGAAGAGACAAATGCTGAATGATAGGAGAGAGCAAAGGGAAAAGGAAAAGAAAACAAAATCAGCCAAGGTATTCTAAATTTTAAATAATTTATATTATATGTGATAACATTTCGGCGTCTATTTCTTTGTTAAATATATTGGTCTCTTAATTGCTTTCATCCTTTTTTTATCAGCCATCACGAAAACAAAATGGTTCCAGGCAGAAGGACTCGATCTCTAGAAGTCAAAAGAAACTTTCTGTCCAACTGAGTGGTGAAGAATTAGTAGCTCCTTGCTAATTCATTTTCATCTGAGATTTCTGGTTACTAATAACACGCCATTTACAGGTTCCGTGGCACGACCTGTTACTGTTGTTTCAGCTTCAGAGCCTTCTCCTCCCACTGTCAACCCTTCTCTCAGGTAGCAACCAAAATGTTGTATCAAGTGTGCGGTCTTCAAAAAACACTTTGAACTTATTTATACATATTTACCGGTATTTTACAAAAAATCCTTGAATATTGCAGGCCTCTCCATTCAAACGCTGTGCCACTTGTTTCAAATGATGAACAAGAACATGGCCACTGCCTGATTCTTGATAGCAAAAATAAGGTATGATGATTCTCTTTTTTTATGGTTTTGCAGTTAGGACGGAGCTTGTGTTTAGGATAATGGCCTTTATGCGTTTTAGGGTCTATTTTAATGTGCTTATATTTTTTTTCTGAAAGTTCAAACACCTATGAGTTTTTGTTGACGTATCGTGTGAGTTCATAAACTAGGTCATGAATATTACCTATCTAAGTGCCTCTGGATCCTAACTTATCTTGCCAGTTTCGGTTTCGAATAGAATCTAGAATCCAATTCTTTTTTTTTCTTGTAGGTGATGTCTTTGAGCCAGAACCAAATCGACGAGGCGATGCAACCCATTCGGCACAATTCATGTGTTTCCGACGTTGGAGGTCTTCCAAATGCACTCTTGCCAGTGCCATCTATTGGCGCCGAGGATAAAACAGTTTCCTCATTGCTTGGTGGAGAGAAAATTCAGTTCGGTGAGTTAGTTATATGCCCTCAGCAAGCTTACATTATCGCTGTGATGTCTTGGATTCTCAAAATCTCTGCGTATCTATCTATCAGGTGCAGTTTCATCTCCGGCGGCCCTTCCTCCCAGTCCTCGGGTCATTTCGCATGGAATCGGTGCACCAGGTTCCAGTCGGAGAGACGTCAAAATGATGCCCACTAGTAACAATTCCATCTTCTTTGACAAAGAGAAACACTCGAGTGGCTCTCGTGCTCCCCGCTTGCAAGATTGTGAGGCCGAAGCCGAAGCAGCTGCTTCTGCCGTTGCTGCTGCCGCTATCAACAATGATGACATAGTTAGGAATGACACCAAAGCTTTTGGCGAAGCCGAAATCAGCCGTATCGCATCAGGTGCGGAAGCTCTTTGTCCTTTTAATATCTCTCTCCTGTTCCTCAACAAGATCTTGATTTTGTTTCGGTTGGCAGGTGTCATCGAGGACCATCCGCTGTCGAGCCAATCACGGGCCGATGAGTTAAGCGTCTCGCTCCCAGCGGATCTCTCGGTGGAGACGACGCCGATCTCCTTATGGCCTCACTTGGCAAGCCCCCACTACGGCCCGCATACGCAGTTTCCTTTCTACGAGATGAATCCTCCTTCGGAAGGGCCAATATTCGGTTTGATTCATAGCGAAGAATCTTCGGGTGCACAGTCGCAATCTCAAAAGAGCAATCCTTCGAGTTCTTCCGGCCCTCTGGGTAATTGGCAACAACATTCTGGTGTGGACTCGTTCTTCGGTCATCATCCATCCGGATATTCCAGCCCTTTCATCGGTCCTCCTCCAGGCAGTATTCCGGGGGTTCAAGGTACGCCTCTGGTGGTATATAATCATTTTACTCCGGTCGGACAATATGGGCAGGTCGGTCTGAGTTTCATGGGTGCTGCTACCTATATCCCTCCTGGAAAGCAAGCCGATTGGAAAAATCCGTCCTCCTCCCGGGCCCACAATGGCGGCGAGGCTGATGTTCGTAAAGCGAGTAACGTGCAACAGATTGTCGCAAACATGCCGCCGCCGCCGCTGCCTTCGATTCAACATCTTGCTCCTGTTGCTGCTCCACTCTTGCCATTAGCTGCTTCCCCACTTCCTCTATTTGATATGTCTCCATTTCAGGTCAGTTTTTTTTCCTTCTTAACTTCTTCAAAACTTTTCATTTATACATATCGCATAGGGGGATATGCCATTTTCGTTATCGATTTTTGCAAAAAAAAAAAATGTTCCATATGTTTCATAATTACAATCTATGAAAACAACTGAGGCATTTTATCGGATTAAGGCGTAACGGGATTCAGTTGTTTGATGCATTTTATTGTTGACTTTGTTTTATGATCTCATTTTATGTTTCTTACGATTTTTGCAGCAGCACGGTTCCGACTTGCCGGTTGGAGCTCGTTGGGGGCATATCCCTTCTTCGTCGATTCAATCCGTGCCCATCTCCCGATCATCGCAGCTGCAGGTCGAAGGTGGAACGATGATGCCTCCTCCTCAAGTGAATCATGGACAGCAGCAGCAGCAGCAGCATCCTATTGATCAAACATTAACTCCTCCTCGTTCTTCAACCGAATCGCGGGCTCCAACGGCCTCTGATAAAGGTCCAATTTTTGCTGAACCGGGGCTGCTGAATTCGGGGAAAGCTACTGCTGTTGCTGCTACCTCCTCGACTCTGCTTCGGAACGAGGATGAGAAACAGAAGGCGGCCGGTGGCGGTCCTATGGAGTCTCAATATTCAAAGAGGAACAACATTCATGCCAATAATTTCGAGAGAGGGCGGAACAACAACAACAACAACAACAACAGCAATCAAGGGAACGAATGGACTCCTCCCCGTAGGGTCAATCGAGTTGGATATCGCGGAGAGAATTATCAGTCGAGTGGCGGGGATAATAAGGCCTTTTCGCCGTCATCTGTCAAGGTGAGACAGATTTATGTAGCGAAACAGACAACCGGTGGGAGTTCCACGACATGAACCCGACTTTACGATGGATGGATGGATGGATGGAGGCGAGGTTTGTTTTTTTTTTTCGATGGCATTTTATATAAGTAGACGTTTTTTCGATGATTTTTTTTCGCAAGCCGATGATATATACAGGAGTCGGTTGATTCACGTTTTCGATTTAGGGAAACGACGATGTCGATTTGAGGTGAAAATTGGCTAATCATCCTCTGTTTTGTCGTTGTGGTTTTTTTTTGTTTTAACATCTTTAGATGGCTAAACATATTATGTTGTCAAATAAAACACATGTACCATAAACAAGGAACGAAAAATCACCATTAACGTTACAAAATGGGTTTATTGAATTTTATACCTTTTTTTTTTTTGCAAAAAATATCCCTTTTTCTTTCATAATTGAAATTTATATCCCTTATGTTTCATTTTGTGGCAAAATATGCCTCTTATGTTTTCATTTTGTGGCAAAATATACCCCTTATGTTTTCATTTTGTGACAAAATATACCCCTTAT
>KE528408.1:0-15246 GCA_000441915.1 Genlisea aurea | reverse complement strand
TTTAATTATTTTTCCAGTATAATTATTTTATTATTTTATTTATTTATTTTTATTTTTTTATTTTTTTTATTTTTTTGATTTCAAAAAAAGTATAATTATTTTTTTTATTTTAATTATTTTTTAATTATTTTTTCATTATTTTAATTCAATTATTATATTAAAATAAAAAAAATAAGGGTAAAATGGTATTTTAGGATCAAAATTGATAAATGAAAACATTTTAGGGACTAAAATTATATTTTAAAACATCGAGGGACTAATTTTGGGAATAGATGAAACTTGAGGGACTAACTTTGAGTTTTTCCCTTATTTTAATAATGCAGTTAAATGAATAAATGTTATGTTAGGGTAAATGAATTATTATCCTAGATCTAAATGAGTTTTCGACCACTCTATTTGATTATTGTTTGTACTTTTTTTTTTTTTTTCGATGAGGTTAGACTTCGAAAGAGATGCAACTCTTGGCTGTTCATAAACTCAAATGTTGTTTTTCCCTACATATTTGTTTTTAGTAGTAACGAAAAGCTCAAGTCCTTGGCATTGATAATTGATGAAAAATCACAAGTAATTAGATGGTACTAATTTTATTCATGTACAGAATTAGGGGGTGTTGGGTAGACGGGATTAATTACTGTTCAAAGTGTTAAATAAAATAACACCTAATACAGACACGTTTGGTAGTCATCTTTAGGGAAGTGTTAAAAAATAAAATAAAGTATCCTAACCGCTAATTGAGGTGTTATTAACAAATAAAACCTCCAAAATAAAATCCCCATTTCACGAGGAATTAAAATGGTAAATGAGTTGTTAATAAAATTTTACAAGTTTGCCCTCGTCCCAATCAAAAAAAAAAAAACCAAAAAGTTTGCCCTCGTCACGCTCGATTCGGGAGACGCGAAACTAGGGCACCACAACTCGAACCGCGCCCCATTTTTCTCTACGATTTTGGATTAACAGCGCCGCGCCCTCGAAAGCTGCGAGTAATGCTTCCTCTTCGCGAGGAGTCCATGTCCTCCTTTCGCCGGCGTTAACTTCATTTCCGTCGTTTGTCATTTTCGAAAGGTAAGCACTGCCGCTGGTTTCCTCTTCGCGAGCAGTGATTATATAAATCCCTAACCCTAAAATAAACCCTAACCCTAACCATAATCCTATTATAATCTCCTACCAAACAATACTCTAAAATAAGGATATTTACGTCATTTTATAAAATAAACCTCATTTATTTAAAACCTCATACCAAACAATACTCAGATTACGTAATTTAAAGACAACTACCAAACGCGGTATTGAAATATATTAAAACCAGGTGTAAAATTATATTACCCGGGTGTTAAAAAAACTTAACCCCGCCATCCCGTCTACCAAACACCCCCTTAGGGAATAATAATCATTTGTTGCAACAGAAATAGCATATGGAATAAAATAGAATCAGAAATAGGAATCCTCCGAATATGACAACCGTCATGACCAGGCCCGCTAAGCTGTGTATCACTAACATTTTTCAACCTGTATAATTAAAATAAATTATTATTATTATTATTATTAATTATTATTGATTCGATAATAATTTAATTTTTATTTTATTCGGACAGATTGATGAAACCAGGCTTATTGTATGTGATGTGACAGAGAAATTCGTTGAAACAAACCTTAAATTCTTCAATATTATCGTTGTTGTCTATGAGAAATTTTTTTCGCATTAATCCCCTATATATAATTGTTTAATAATTACTTTTATGCATATAAATTATAATGGAGCAATTAAATTGCTAAAGATCCAATTTTTCGTAATTATTTCAAGAATATAATTTTTTATTTGGTGAATTGTGATTACATGAAAGTATAAAAATTGAGGAATTTTACGTGACCGAAATAAAATATTATTTTTAAATAAAACTTAATACTTAATTGAAGAAAATATAAATTGAAAAACTAAAATGGGCCCTTGGTTATTGGTTAGTGGCCCAGACTAAAAATTGCTTACCGGTTTGGCCCAGAATAAATATTGGGCCTGAGAAATTAGGCCCAATATTCAGAATAATTGACGGTTCAATTTTTAGCAGAATGTTTCGGATTCTTGGGTAAAAGAAATCACGCCATTCTTGCTGCTGCGTATGGAATCGAGGGTTGTTTACGCCTGTGCAATTCAAGGACTGATTGCAGGTAAATGATTGAATTAAACCTCTTTATTCCGGTATTGCAGGTGATTCGAGGGTCCGTCATGTGATTGTTGTGCGTTTGAGCAGTTATTTTTGGCGCCGTTGGAGCTGGCTCGGTTTTTGTTCCGCATACTTGTTACGCTTTGGATAACAGCAGTTACATTTATGATTTCGTATCCCTCTTTATCTTATATTTTTCAAGATATGGTTAAGTAGTAATTTGTTAGAATTTTAAGTGAACTGATTTAGGTACTCTATTTGTTCAATTACAAATGTTTTCCTATCATGAACGGGATAGAGCAATTTGATTGGGCAGCTTTTCGAGTTTCAGGATAGTAAGGTAAGCTATAGTATAGAGTAAGCATTCCACTTCTCCATGTCACCCAAGCTTATGATTCGTATTTTTTATTTTATTTTATTTGTTCATTTGTTAAGGGATCTGATTTGGTGGTGAGGTTTTGCAAAGATGTTGAGTCGAGATCCCAGCAGGTAATTCCCTGAGGTTTCTTCTGATTCATCTGATGATGCAACTGTTAAATTAAGAGGAAAATTGTTCGACATTGAATTATCGTTCTATGACCATGGTTTTAGTCTTAGAGACGAGGGGTAATTACTTATTAGGAAGTTTGATATTTTTTTACTGTGGAAAATAAACTATATTTATATCCATATCACTGTCAAAAGAGAGAAGATGTCTTATTTGAATTTACCGCTACATTTTGAATTGAAGCATTAGCCACATGCCTGTTGTTCTCTATCTCTAAATGTGTCTTCTGTTAAAAATAGGGATATGTTGATTTTGGAAGGTTCGATAAGTTCAATCATTTTGTTGCAAGTTCTGGATACGGTAATTTTACTCAGGTATGTTTGTTTGCCGTGAGCTTCTTGGTTTAGTACATAAATATAAATTTATAGACTTGAAAGACATTTTTATGATGAAAAGCCTTGACTGAAATCAATGCTTTAATGACTCCCTTATGACTCACTTCTCTATATGTTTGATGGGAAACAAATTACAATTTCAATGATGGGTTGTTAGTCTTAACTGCTTGATCATCTCCTGTATGAATTTATTTTCAGGAGTATTATGGTGGTGACTTGAGGGAGTGTGAAAATAGTTTTGATAAACTTGGGCGTACCTCACAGGTTGGCTGATTTGATTTTTGTGGATTAGTTTTTGCTCATTTTGAAGGTTTGTGGATTAATTCGCAGTTTCTGCATTTTCCTTATATCTAATTTTCTAGTTCTTTTCTCTTCACTTCAAGCTATATCTAATCATTTATTTTCAGATAAATATCTTCTGTGGAAAGTGTTCGGATGGAAAGTGTTTAGGTATGTAAAGATTATTTCTCTGCTTATTGTAACCCGGGAATGACAAAAATATTATCAAACCTTTCATATTGCGGACCCTTTCTAAGGAATGGGTTTTTATATCTGTAGTTTTGTATTTTCAATGTACAGTATGCATACTTAAATCGTGTGTAAATTGTGTAGGTGGGCTTGGATGCATTTGCAATGCTATATATGAATCAACATGCAGGTATTTGTCTTTTCTATCATAGTAAGAACCTATTTCTCTGCTTTTTAATGGTTTGTCATATTTAGACGCTAGTTTCTAATACCACACCTTTGCACGATACCACGCTATGACTAAAACACTGTAAGTTTGAATTGCCATACAAGTTTGTTTTGTTATTCTGGCAGTGTATCCATAGATCTTGCAATCCCCTGTACGAAGCCAGGTCCGCGGGTATTTGAAGGCTTCACTGTCGGTTTTCACCCTCGTAACTCGGAAATCGTAAAGATCTTCAATGTCTAGATTTTTTGTTTCCTTCTTATCAAATCACGTGATCAATCTAATGAATTGCTATATTAAGCGTAGGTCTATAATGGCTTCACTCAGTTGGGCTATGAAAGGGCTTCTGAAGAATTTAGGTAATTATTTAATCCAGAAATTAGATTTCTTTGGGTAAAAATTCTATTTTGAGTTGTATATATGTTTAATGTGTTCTTGAAATTTAAGGTGATTCCAACGCGTTTGGCTGTTGAATTGGATGAAATCTTTCATCTGTGATTCGGAAATCATAATGAATGCACTCTTAGTCAAATTACACGATTCGGGCATGCCAACTTTATCGTGTTTATTCTATTCCTGCTCTTATGGATTGTTACAGCTTCGGTACAGAGCAAAGGGATGTTACCTTATACTTAACTGCAGTGGCTTCCGTCTCTGATTTAGTTCAGATGCCCACAGTCAAGGTCAGTATTTAGTGATTTAGTCTCATAAGTTTCGCAATTTTTGTTTCGTATTGATTTTATCATTATTTTGATTCATATCAAGCCATCTTAAAATTTGCATCGATATAACTTAATTTGACATTTCTAAGATAAGTTTACATGATTTGCATCAGTTACTGAAATTTTACATGATTTAAATTTGAGTGATCCTGTCGAAGCTCTGGCCTCTTAACTGAGTAACTTGGAGTTTTGATTTTGTCAGATCCAACGGAAAAGGTTGTACCATTTTTGTTAAATTGTTGCACAAGCATACATTAAAATGAAATGAATGCATGAAATTTCAGTCGAAGATCAAATCATACCATTTTCCCATTTGTTAGCTGTTGAGTTGAATTTCCATTTGTGTTTTGGATTTTTCATTCAGGTTACTCCAGAAATAGGATTGGATGTTCAGTTGTCTGGCTCGGGAGCTCGTGGCATATTCCCTACAACCTTGTCTCCCTCAGTAATTCGGGTCGACTGGACATGTAAGTAACTTGATGAAAATGCTAATTTTTCAATTTTGTTTTTTTCTTCAGCAGTATTTGGGGTTTGAATATTTGATCTCGAATACAGTAAACAATAGGGCTGAGACGTCCGTGAATTTGAAATCCGTGAAACATGATTCTCTGCCTGGTCTGTTGTAGGCAAAAAGGTTCGCGATACACCATATGCTGTTGAGATCACGATACCTGTGAAAAATTATGATTCAGTTGAATTCGCACTCAGCAAAATTTGTGGTGAGTACAACAAAAAATTTTCAATCATGTTCGATTTTTTTTTTTTTTTTTCATTCTTTAAGCTAAGAATATATGGTCCAGCCAATTTTTCGATCAAACAAAAATATGAACGATAATTATGGAAATTGTTTGACGAACCTGACGATCATATTTGTGTGTTTGGTGCCGTGAAATTTTGTGGACTTATTATCTGCAGAGCACAGGCAAGATGCAGGTGGTGAGAGTACAAGAGGATGGGCTGTATTTGGAATTTTATCGTGCATGTATGTTGCTTTTTCCGAGTCCGTTTTTATCGCCAACCGTGTGCACTGGTATCTACAATTGCTGCTAGCTCTTTAATTTGTTTGTTTTGTTTATTTCCTCGGCTGTACAGAGTGATCATAGGTTTTTCACTGGTCTGTTGCGGAGGATTCATATATCGGTCGCGGGTTCAAAATATGGTAATCGAGCTCATCATACTCGGCCGAACGAATTATCACTTTCGTTTCACATCGTCTCCGTCTGTCTTGTTTTGTTTCACAACAGCACGGGCTGGATGCAATCCCAGGAATAGCATTGTTGTCGGCATGTCTGGAAACCGTAAGTCGATAATATTCATCTTTATGAGTTCCGTGGTTTTCATTTCATGACATGGGATTCGTGTTTTTTTTTTTTGTTGTGTTGGCAGGTGAACGGAGGAGCATATAGTAGTGTCGACGATTCTACTGTCGATCGAGGACGCCGGTCGGATCTGAATGAATCCGCTAGAGGAGGAAGGACGTACGGATCAATTTAAACGGGTACAGCAGCACAAGCACCGCCATTTGTTATATGGAGTTTTTCTGTTTTTTTTTTGTTTAGGAATCGTTTAGGTACGAAGAAAGACCAGCAAATTAATCAGTGAATTCAATTCATTCATGAGGGGGAGGCATTTGTGCGGTTGTGGCAGGGCAATTCAATGTGTAATTACTACTCGGGTGTCCTCTCTACCAACAACAACGCCCTGTGTGCCTTTAAAATATGGCTGCATCGTTCCTGACTGAAGCAAAAACAGACACAATGGCATCCAAGATTGAAGTATCAGTGGAGTTGAAATCCGATGCAAACAAGATCTGGGAGAGCATCAAGGAGTCGGCCAATTTCTTCCCCAAGGCGCTGCCTCATCAGTACGACAGCATCGAGGTCCTCGAAGGCGATGGCAAATCCATCGGATCCGTTCGTCTGGTCAAGTTCAAGAACGGTATCACTTTCTATTTTCATTTTATCATCCAAACACGGCACCTCACGAAAGAGAATGAACGAGAATATAAAAACGAGAATGATGTTATAAATGTTGCAGGGTTGTCTGAGATTTCGACCACGAAAGAGAAGATAGTCGATTTCGATGAAGAGACCAAGACCATTAGCTACACTGTGATCGACGGGAGCTTGGTGAATTACTACAACAACTTCAAGGCCAGCCTCAGCGTGAGCAGCATCAATGGTGAGAGTGGAAGTTCAGTGAAGTGGTCGGCTGAGTTTGAGAAAACAAGCGAACAGGTGCCTGATCCTGAACTCATCAAGGGCTTTGCTGTGAAAAGTTTCCAGGATTTGGATGCTTTCCTTCTTGCCAATGGCCTCTGAGTGAGTGAGGGTCCCTTCTGCGGCTGGCTCCGTTCTCTTTCACCAGTTGTCATGCATGAATAAAAAAACAGCTGTCTTTTCAGAAATAATACCAACCTGATTCAACCACATAGAATCCAATAACATCATAAAATCCAATAACCTTCCAACCCACCTGAACAATGATTCTTCTCACGAATGCACTACTGAGACAATGGCTAGCTAGTAGCTAAATGAATAAGAACTGTCTTGGCAGCTTGCAGAGTACAATCCCGTAAGCATTTTTCGACCCCGTGAAAACTAACGGAGGGCCTCCAATATCCGGTTTCCTTTTTAGAGAGAGAGCTTTTCGAGGATTTAAGTAAGAACTCTGGGGCAAAAACTGGTTTCAATAGGGCGGTGCGGTTTCAAAGAAAAACCCCCCAGCAAGATTACTGCACCCCTTTTCACCGTCCTATCCTCGAAGGACGCTTCGCACCCAGCCTTCACCTGCGTTTCCAAGCATCAGCGCCTCTCTCCATGAAGCTGGGGAAACGTTGCCGCATCTCAGAAAGAGCATCAGCAATTCTTTAGCCCAAATCAAATGTGTTAAATAAAATTAGGGTTTTTGTCATTTTATAATACAGCTTTCTTTTTTTATTTATACAATAAATACTTTTTTTTTTTTATAATTGTAAATTATATCAATTTTGTTTAAAAAATTAGTCATTTATATCCCACGTCGTAAATTAACGGAAAAATTAGCATTTTCGTTATCATTTATATCCATTACGTTTCATTTATTGGCAAAATATATTCAAATTGATGACGTCATTAAACGGATAATAGCGTCATCAAACAGAAATTAGGTATAAATTAATATTATGAAATAAGATTCATATTTTTTGTAAAAATAAAAAGAAATGAAGCATAAAATGTAAAATAATAATATATAAAATAAATTAAAAATGCATCCGGGAAATATTATTTTAATATTACAATTATTTATAATGTTTTTCCGAAAGTTTCCCCCAAATCAAATTTGTCCATTTGTTATCGCGTCTTGCCCGTGGAGGAGTATACACAGGCTTGTTTCTTGAAAGCTTAAATTTCTTGGATTCCGATAGCGCAGGTGTGATTTCTTGTCTAATTAAGTTATGGGAATGCTTTCTTTGCAAGATGATTTCATTTAAATGTTTGATATTACAAAACTCTCTCGATAGTAACGACTGATATTCGTCTTTTTTTATACATTGTGGAAATCCCAGATGCCTTGATTCTCGGGAAGGCAGTATGGATTTGGTTTCTAAGTATCAGGTAAAATAGTTTGCTACTGATATTCTGTTTTGGTTCGTCTCTATTTTGTTCTATTCTTGCCTGTGTAATTTTCTGCAGGATTATGTTATACATGTACATTTTTTTTTTTTTTCTTTCATCGCAGGGTGTGGTCGGACGTGTATTTGGGAATGATACCTCTAGTTCAAATTACGATAGGTCGGCTGTTTTTTGAATTCAGTTCGTAATTATGTACAAGTTGTCTTTCATAATTATCTAGTACATGCTCTCGGGATTAATCATGTTTCTCTGATGGTAATGTGATGATAATTACTCAATGATACCATTAGGAGTGAATATGTTCAGAAAAGCTGTAGGTAAGCAGGTGCAGCTAATATAGGCTGTTCATAATATTGTGTTCTGACTAAAAATTGCAACCCTCAGTTCACTTCAACCAATGCGACTTTTTCTTCTTGTGAACCAATGTTGATATTATCTTGTTTTCTTTGTTCATTGCCTTTTAAATTTACTTGTTATACCAAACAGATATGTTGAGAGGTTGATTGATTGCATTAGCAATGGCGTCCTTGCTGAGGACAGGAGGAGTGCCATGACAGAACTTCTGTCTATTGTTGTTGAAAGTCATGCCGCTCAGTTAGCTGTGGGTGCAATAGGTTGGTGTATGCGATTTATATCATTCATCATTGCTCACATCCATTAGGAATAATACCGTACGTTTGGTCATTATTACTGCCCAGGTTTTCCAGTTCTGCTAGGTGTGTTGAAGGAAGAGCGAGATGATGTAGAAATGGTTTGCATCTTCTGCCTCTTTAGTCGGAAAGTGCATTTATTTATTTTCGTGGATGGATTTATGTTTGTTGTGATATGTCCGTTTAAGCATCTTGATTTTACAGCAAACTTCCACCTTTGTTAACGTAACAAGTTGATTGAGATCACGTCAAATGCTAGTTACCTTATCTTTGCTCATTTGCTCCTTCTGATGCTTGTATCATCAAATTATTCTTCTGTTAATTTGGAAGAGTCTCATTTATTTGAAGGTTCGAGGTGCTCTAGAGACTCTTGTTGGTGCCTTAAACCCTATTGAACACGGTAGAGTTTTAAAGAGTGAGGTTCAGCCTGCTTTGATGAACAGCGATCTGCTTTCAAGGGAAGCTGAGAGCATTTCTATCATTCTGAGTCTGCTGGTAAGGTTTGGAGCCATTCTAAATTTTTTGTTCATATGTAAAACGTCAAATTCAACCGACGACTTTGCAGTCAGAGGAGGACTTCTATGTCCGATACTACACATTGCAACTCTTGACTACCCTTGTAACTAAATCTCCATCCAGGTATGTGTTATTTCAAAAGGAAACTTTCGACTTTGTAAGCAATTCTGATAGGATGGCTTAAAAATTTCTAGAATCCAGGAAGCAATTTTAACTATTCCTGGTGGCGTTACAAACCTTGTTGATATGCTCATGGATCGTGAGGTATGTTTCAGGTTTATTTAGTAAGTCTCATTGTGCTATTGAGAATTTATGCATAGTGTCTTTGGTTTACGTGAAGTTTTAGTAAGCAATTTTATCTGTTTCAAGGTTATAAGGAATGAAGCATTGCTACTTCTCACTTACTTGACTCGTGAAGCCGAGGTAACATTTCCTTGTTGGTATGATGCATTCCAAATCTAATTTTTGTTTTAAATACCGGCTCTTTATGTCTGCATTTTTCTGCCTACTCTATGTAAGCTGAAATTGAATTTCCTAATCAGGAAATTCAAAAAATTTTAGTTTTTGAAGGTGCATTTGAGAAAATTTTCAGTATCATCACAGAGGAAGGTGGATCTGAAGGAGGCGTTGTTGTGCAGGTATTTGAGATTTGGCTATGTTAGATTTTTTTTCCCTAGTCACAGTAGCCTTATCTTTGTGCTGATGACATTATTAATAAAGATTTAGCCTGTGTTCCGGATAATTTTTGGAGCCTATTTTTATTCTTTTAGAAATATAAATAATTTTACTCTGGATCACACTCTATTTCTATTTTTCATTTCTCAAAGAATATATTTGATTTTTAGTTATATGAACAGAAAAAATTAAAAATAGGTCACATGCCTGGTTTACTATTTCTACTTCCGACTACCCCCAAATTTCCAGCCAATTTCACTCCCCTATTAAATAATTTATCACCGGAACACCACTTTTTTTAAAAAACTATTTATGGCCAAAAAAATTCATTTTTCCGGAACATCATTTTTTATATCTTTACTTTTATAAATTATTTCTCTTCTACTTTTTTTTTTTCTAAAAGAAAAAAAATAGGTCCAAAAAAATTTCCGGAACGCTCCTTTAGTACCACGATTCTACTCTTTCGTGTTTATTGCACACAGGATTGCTTGGAGCTACTAAAGAATCTTCTACGACATAATCCATCCAATCAGGTAGCCGTTCATAATACTATTACATCTTCTCTTGTATGCTCCTAGGTTGCTCAAATAAGTTATTTCTGCTCAATAATGATTGGAAAATTGTATAGGAGTTGCTTAGAGAGACAGTGGGTTTTGACCTGTTGATATCAATTCTAAAGCTCAGAGGAAGCTTCTTTAAATTTACACAGCAGAAGGTTTGTTCATCGTACTATGAATGCATTTGAACATTATATTTTAGACTTTTATTTGTAAACTTTTGCACCCTGTTTCAATTATTAACTTTAGCTTTCAAATTATTTGTGGTAGTAGACAATTAACCTGCTGAGCACCCTGGACACAATAGGTTTGCTCTTGCATTCTGATTCCCAGTCCGATCCTGGCAAAGATGCCCGCTTAGCTGTCAATAAAACAGTCTTTGTTCAGGTTTGACTTTGATATTCATGTTTTATGTCTGAATAAAATTAAAGTTAGCATATGCTTACTAAAATTTTTATTTTGTGAATTGTTCTCATAAAATATTTCTAGTAATTGCAGAAGAGGGCGCTAGATCATCTCTTAATGTTGGGTGTTGAGAGTCGATGGGCTCCTGTTGCTACCCGTTGTAAGGTGAGATATCTTTCATTAAAAGTTTGTTACATTTTTCTCCATTTTATTGCACACAACCCTCTTTTTTATTCTCCCGGTTGCATGTATTTTTATGGTTCGTCGAATAATGAATTGTGAACAGGACTTGTGCCCTGATATTAGAAGGAACTTTATCTACAAAAGCTAGTTTCTAGACAATTTTTCAATTTTTTGAATTTGACTCTGAAAGTAAATTAGGGGCCGTCTGGTTGATGGATATAGTTCGGTGGAATTATGATGGATTATAATAGGTGGTTTTTTACATTTTATATAATGTATGTTTTGTAAAGTTGCAAATTTCACAATGCTTGTTTAAAATGAACAATTTATACCATACCTGTTTTCTGTCTTATACCCCATTCCGGACGCCCCCTTAGTCTACCAATGTCTTATGATTTTATAAATTACAATTTCTGCATCCTATGAATATTTTCATGCGAAAAAATTGCGACGTTCTGCTGCCAATGATATCTGAAACTGCAGATAATATTCATTCAAGGCTTTCAAGATGATGTGAGTTGAATTGTACTCACTTGCAAATGCTCATAACCTTTTTCAGGCACTTAACTGTATAGCTGTTCTAGTTTCGAATCATCCAAAGAATCGGGATACCCTTGCAAGTATGGTTCTTGGTGGGGAGCCGAATGTTGAGCCTGCCTTGAATTCCATCCTTCGAATTATTTTGCGGACCTCAAGCGTGCAGGAGTTCTTTGCAGCTGACTATATTTTTAAGAGTTTCTGTGAGGTTTGTAACATCAGTCTTCTTGATTAGTTATTTGCTGCTGACTATATTAGTAAGAGCTTTATAATGAGTATGTGTTTTGAGAGCTTTAGGTGTCTAAAATTTCTTTTAGTATGATTAGTCAATATGGGGAGAAAAGGGGCAACTATACAGTTACAAAATCCTATGTCCCGTTGAGGGTTTTTAATTTTTTCTTCACTCGTATGTGAATTGTAAATTAACTCTCCGATTTTGCTAAGTTTATGCTTCCCACCTTTTGTAATTATGGTTCTAGGGAAACCATGAGGGCCAAAGAATGCTTGCCTCAACTTTGATTCCCCAGCCACTCGCAATGATAAAAGCTTCTGTTGAGGAGGATGTCAAAATGTCATTTGGAAGGTTCTGAGTTCTGAATGCTTGTTTCTTTACTTCTAGCTGCATTTTAAATTCGTGTCCCTTGCTTTCGATGTTTTTTTGCCTTGCAGCTTGCTTTTGCATGGATTGGCTTCAAGTGAAAGCGATGGAGATCTTGAGGTCTTTTATTTGATCATACTTTCTGGTTAATTTTCTTTCTTACAAAAAAGTTTTTTGTAAAAAAAAATATGGTGGGCATATGTGTTTAAATGCAAGCTTTTTTTCGAATTTCAACCTTCTTGCTTAAACTTTGTGTTTTCCAAATATTGATTTTAAATCATTCTTTATTATCTTAAAAAATAAAGCATCCTAAATATTATCATAAATAATCGAGATCTTTACTCTCTGGTGATGTTTTGAGGAAAAAAACAATTGTTGTAACTGAGTTGAGAGGAGAAAGAAACGACGATTCTTGTTATCAGTGACTTTAATAGTCTGGACATGTGACTGCTCTGGTGAAAGTTTTTGTTCATGTTATATTTTGATCTTATTCACTGATTATTCAATTTTAGATGAGAAGTCATCTTCTTTCGATCGCAAACTTCTGCAATTTTTGAAGGATTGCAAAATATTCACAAGCGTTCTTATTAATTACATGAAATTGTTTCAGATCTTAAATTTTTTTTTTTTTCGAAAGTTTGTCTCTTGTTTATTTCTTTCCTTTGTGTGTTTTCTGCAGGCTTGTTGCAGAGCTGCTAGCGTTCTGTCGCATGTTTTGAAGGATAATAGTCAATGCAAGGACAAGGTATCGATTTTTATTTTTTCTCTTGGTTTGGACATGGGGTACTTATTTGCCTCAGGTCTTGTATCTTATGTGGCCGTTTTTTTTCTGTCTGAAGATTAAATTATTTTTTATAGGTTCTTAAAATTGAACTCGAAGCCCCTCTGCCGTCATATGGAGGACCGGAGCCTTTAATGCATCGCATGATGAGATACCTTGCACTTGCTTCCTCCGTGAAAAATAAAGATGGAAAATCCAGCGCAACGGAGTCCATTTACTTCTACCCCATTATTCTGAAACTACTGGTTCTGTGGCTCTTTGATTCTCCGAGTGCTGTTCGGTGCTTCCTCGACTCACGGCATCATCTGAACTATTTGATCGATTTATTTTCAAGTCAGAATTCAACTCCATACGCAAGAGGGTTGGCAGCTGTACTACTCGGAGAGTGCATTTCATACAATACAGTCGCTGAGAGCGAGAAGAATGCTTACAGTGTCGTCGACATCATAAGCCAGAAAATCGGAATGACTTCGTACTTGGCCAAGTTCAATGAGTTGCACGAAAGCTTGTGTTTCCCATCTGAAGAGGAGCCAGATCTTGGACATAAAGCACTAACCAGATCTCCTGCTGCTAGCATGTCTGAGATCGAAGATGACGAAAACAAGATCAGTGATATAAACAAGGATGATGATCATTCTTTGCTGACAAAGGTCCTTGATTCTGAGTTTATCGATTTTGTGAAGGGGTTGGAGGCGACAATTAGAGAGAAAATTGTCGAGACTTATAGTCATCCTAAAAGCCAGGTCGTCGTGGTACCTTTGGAGCTCGAGCAGGCTAGTGGGGAATCCAACGAAGACTACATCAAGCGCTTAAGACAATTTTTGGAGAAGCAGTGTATTGAGATTCAGGTAGCATTATATCGCAAATTTTTTCGAGGTTTTTTCAGCCCTGTTTCTTTTTTCCAAAATCTAGTAGCTTTTCTCATTATGCATTGAATCTCTGCATGAATGTTAGGACAGTTTAATTGTTCAACTTTGCGCACGTAATAATGCCGCTGATAGCCTGTCTCGATTTGTTTTGCCCGTTTTTGTTTGGAAGGATCTTTTGAGACAAAATGCGACTTTGGCCGAAGAGGTGGCTAAAACCGGCGGGAGGAGCAGAGTGTCTTCTACCGAGGAGAAAGGCAGCAGGGTCGAAGTCGAAGCACTCGGTAGACAACTCCGCGAGACGAACCAAAGGATGGAGAAGCTGACAGCAGAGGCTCTGGCATACAGAAGCACGGCCGGCAAATTGGAATCGGATCTGAAAAGCTTGTCCGATGCGTACAACAGTCTTGAGAATGCAAATTTCGAACTGGAGAAGGAGCTGAAACTGGCGAGGAGTGGTGGCGGCGGCGAGGCGGAAGCCACGACGAGCGAGGCCGAGTTGAATGATTTGCTGGTGTGTCTTGGACAGGAACAGAGCAAGAATGAGAAACTGAGCGCGAGGCTTATTGAACTCGGCGAAGATGTCGATAAATTGCTTGAATGCATTCGGGAAGAAGATGATGATGATGATGATGATGATGATGATGAAGACCAAGAAGATGACTAAGAAAAGAGATCGATTGGGGATTCTGTTTGTGTAATGTTTGGATTTTTTATTTATTTTAAATTTAAAAATAATAATAATAATAAAATATATTATTATTTTTGCATTTTAATTTGTAAAAAAACAAAAGAAGTAAACAAGAACGGGGGCCGAGTTCATTGCCCGGTCGGAGTTCTTCACGTTTCTCGATTTTCAACAGTTTTGGGGCTGGGTAGTTTTCTACATCCGACGCCATTTTTTCGCAGAATTCAGCGATGAGTGGGCACGATTCCAAGTATTTCTCCACCACGAAGAAGGGGGAGATCCCCGAGCTCAAGGAAGAACTCAATTCTCAGTATAAGGTAAACTATTTTTTTCCGCCCACGATCCCGATTTCAGTGTATTTACGTTGCGCTTTCCGCATCAATAAACCGAATTCGTTTAGAATTGCACTCTGCTATATCTGTGCGCTGTCCTGGTGCTGATCTGTTGAGATCTGGGGTTAGGTTCGTCCTGGTATTTATTTATTTATTTATTTATTTTTGAACTGTTAGAAATTCAAAGATTTGCATGTTTTAGATGGATTTTCATTGGTAATGAATTTATTCTGTTCATCTGTTTAGTGTTGAATTCTTGTTATTTGATAATTGTCGAAAAATACTAGGTTTTATTCTTTGTGTGGCTTGATAAAATTGGGATGCTGCAATCTTGATGTTTCAAGCTGCTTTAATTTTTATTTTTTTTATTTTTTTTATTTTTTTTAT
>KE528407.1:0-11492 GCA_000441915.1 Genlisea aurea | reverse complement strand
AAAAGCTATGTTCTGTTTCAAAAGTATTTATATTTCAATGTGGGCTCCCTCTATTATATAACCGGCAATGTCCGCCACTGTTGTGGGATGAAGTGTTTATTCATTGATCCTGGTGCATGCTTTGAGAAATTATGCGTTAGGGGACTATAAATGATCTATTATTTTTATGATTTCAGGAATTGTATCTACTATTGCATTTTCTCCTACGCATTCTGGCATGTTAGCTGCTGGTTCTTACAGCCGGACTACGGGTATATACCGAGAAGACAATATGGAACTTCTCTATGTTCTTCACGGCCAAGAAGGCGGGGTTACGCAAGTAAGTAACACCAGTTGTCCAGGTGTGAGGTTTTGCTTCTCTCTTTTAAATTAAATTTAGTTGCGAATCTCAGGTTTTGTTTTCTAAAGATGGAAACTATCTGTACACCGGTGGGCGAAAGGTGGTGGTGGTGTTGTTGTCTTTTTTTTTTTGTGTTGATCGTTAGTGTCAGTTATAAAAACGATGACGAAGTTTTGTCTTTCTCGAATATCATGCAGGATCCGTACATCTTATGCTGGGATATCCGAAAAACTGTTGACATCGTTTACAAGTTGTTTTCTCTCTCAAATTTCGGAATGATATTTACTGGGCAGGCAGCAGTATTCTTCATTGGTGTTGTTACTCATGATCATCTTTTCAGGTTATATCGATCATCCGAGGACACTAATCAGAGGATACATTTCGATGTTGAGCATGGTGGGCGGTATCTCGGGACAGGCAGTCAGGTACTGATATTTGATGTTTTCTATCTATTATAAAAGACGTTAGAAGTCTGCCTCAATTAATAAATGGTCATTTCTAGTCTTTAATTAATCATTTGCTCTTATTTTCATTACTTTAACCATGTTATAGGCTTACAATGTTATGTAAAAATACAAGATCAAACTTAGTTTTTGTAGGTTAACAATGAGATTTTTTTGAATTGGGATTGGGAGGGCTTTAAATATTAATTATTTACGTGAGACTTTTTCTTTATCTTACGAGAAGTGTGTTTGTTTTGGGTATCCAACCAAGGATGGTGTGGTGCATGTATACAATCTTGAATCGGGGCAGTGGGTGTCAAGCTTCCGAGCAGCATCAGGTGTTGTTGCGCATCCGAAATCTGTTTTCTACTTACGGTGTCGCTGATTGTTTTTTAATGGCAGATAGCATAAACGGGTTCTCTTTCCATCCGTTTTACGCCATGGCCGTGACTTCATCAGGACAGAGACGGTATGGCGGTGTTGGTGACGATGGCGAGGAGCCGACATTAAGCGGTATGTATGTATGCATGTATGTATTTACAATTTACATTGCACAGCGTTTGTTCATGTTTTGTTTTGTGCAGGGGATGAAAACTGTGTTTCTGTGTGGAGCTTTTATTCTTCACTTCACCAGGCCTGAAGTTATAATTTTTTGCACAGAATTTGCTTTCATATTGCAATTTTTTTTTATTTTTTTTTCAAATTCGCATCATAATTCCATAATATATGCGCTTTTATTGTTTCTAGATATTTTATTCGAAATAATATCTTTTAGCGCTCTTCGCGGTTCCATTTCTGATTTCCCGCCTTGGAGAAAAACTCATCTCGCTTCCGGTTCCGGAGATGTACTCTACCGCCGGCGGTCAGCCGCCGCAGCGGTCGTGTGTCTGCAGTCAAGACCACCGTTCAAATCTGATTATCGCCACGGCGGAGGGCGGCTCTATCTGCCTCGTCTGCCTGTCGAATCTGCTCACTAGCCCCAGATCTGCCACCGTGCATGTGTCGTACGCTCTATCTCAACTATCTCAAGCTCTTTTCCAGCCACAATTCGTGCGATGCCTTCAGGAAATGCACTCTCATTTTCTGATTTCTCCTCTTGTCGCTGTGCTGTCCAACTTCGACGACGAGGCCATTGCTAGACAGACTATTGAATTGATTCGTCGAATTTGCGATGGTCTTGTGGAGACTGTGCGCAAGGAGTTCGTGTCCAGGGTATCGGATTTGCTTTCTTGTGGATCCTTGGCTTGGAGCCGACGTCAACTCTACATGGTAATGATATGTGGCTCCGTTATTATTGATTTGATCAATGTTTCTGCGTTCAGCTAGTCCAAAATTTAGGCATCTGTTGTTGGTTCTTCCGACCCAATATGTTCTTGCCTGAATTTCTACTGAAATTTTGACTGATATGCTTTTTGATCCTTGTTTATAGAAGCCAAGTTCTCTGCTCTATAAACTGAAGAAGTGAAGTGAAGTATGGGATATTCTTTGACTGTTTCCATTCACAACTCAAGGGCTCTAACACTTAAAAATAATTTCAGAGCTATAATTGAGTTGGGATTTTCATTTGAGAACTCTAGTTTTCACCTAATATTTGCACGAGAAATGGTCCCTAAATTTTATGAGATAAGAAGATAGGATTTGTGTTGCTTCTTTATTCAACCTTCTTAATGTTTGAATTTTTAAATTTTGATAAATGCTGTTGATCGTTCCGGCTATGTGCTATACGTGATTCTTTTGAATAGCTTGTCAGTGTTGTAGCTATTTCATGCATTTTTTAGGTGATCATAAGTTCCCCTTATAGGTTCTGAGGTCAAATCGTATTTATCATTGACACCTTACCTGCATGCAGCTCCACTGCTTTGGTGTCCTTCTGGACAATCAAGATTGTGATGCATATACCTCTATCAAAAACAAAGATGCCCTCATAACGAACCTTGTCACTGGCCTTCAATTGTCCGAGTAAGCAGAACTTATTTTCATGCAAATTATCAATTTGGTCATTTTCTGGTTACTCCTAAATTGGTTTTTACTTGAAAAATTTAGTGATGAGATTCGAGGGGAGATTTATTTTATTCTATATCGGTTGTTTCTCCTTTATTACACATTCGTGGATGATAGTGCCACGGATGGGATTCTTATGTATTGCCCACAGTTGTTGCGAATGTCACTGAACATACTGATGAAAAGTCAAAGTGATGATGTCCGCCTCAACTGTATAGGTTATTTTATCTTCCTTGCTCCTTTTGCACATCTTGCGCTTGCATTCATCCGCTAAATCATCAGCTCTCCTTCGTTGCCTGTATCTTCAATCTTTCCAGTTTAAGAAGTTATTTTTACTGTAGCAAGATATAGCTGATTAGAAAAAAATACTTTTTGTTGACCCGGTGCATGTTATGGAGTATACATTTTGGCATTATAGTTTGAATGCTGTGAGCTGGTTCTTTTATGAGAATTTGTTTGCATGCTGCACAGATATAAACTATTTTCTTTACCGTAACAAGACACTATTACATTGCAGCATTTCTGGTGGTATTGACTCAGAGGGGAGTCCTTCAGTGTAGCAGCACCTCAAATACTGCAGGGATTATGAATTCTTTCTTTGCTGAAAGTTTCATGCAAATCTCAGAACCTGAAGTCAACGGGTCTTCTCTTGATGTTTTATTTGCAGAGGCAATCAAAGTCCCCCTGCTTTCATCAGATAATCAAGTTCAGACGGCTACTTTGGATCTGTTGTTTTTGTATCTTTCTGGCATAAAGAGCTCGGAGAAAAAACTTCAAGTATTCATAGAGCAGAATATTGCAGACTACGTATTTGAAGTACTGAGATTATCTGGTAAATGCTCTACGAGTGAGATTATATTCATATGTTCATTGAACAACCTTGTTAGGCATTCTGATCCTGTCATGACTATGCCTCGCCTTATCTCTGCTTTGGTTTCTTAAATGAAGATTAGATATGATTCCTCACCATATATTTCTTGCGTTTCCTTGTATTTTTCATATTATAGGAAGTGCAGATCCAATTGTCAATTCTTCGATTCAGGTTCTTGATATTTTCTCACTTGCTGAGGAATCCTTCAGAACCAGACTTGCTTTAGGGTTCTCAACACTGGTCTCTGTTCTTCATAATGTAGCTGCTATTCCTTTTCACCCCATGCAATGCCAGCTTTTGAAGCTTGTTTTGACTTGTGTCTTGAACAGTCCTGGGTTGGCATCCTTTTCTACCAGTGAGGAGATAGGTAGTATTTTGGCAGGGATGTTAAAGGACAATATCAGTATGCTTCCTGAGGCATTCAACCTGTCCTGTTCTTTACTTGTTGCGACCATGAAATGCCCGTCTTCTCATGGTAATACTAGCTTGGCTGCAACAGTGAAAGATACATTGGTTTCTGTTATCTCGACATGCATGGGAAATGCGTATGCAAACACTGACCAAATTTTGCATTCTCTGTATCTACTGAAGGAGGCTTATGTATATGAGCAGACGGACTGCTTCCCTGCCACTTCGAATGTTGGACTAAGGCCTTTCATTTTGGAAATATTCACAACAAAAGTTTTGCCTTGGTTCATTAAGGCAGTTGACGAATTTGAAGAAGATTCTCTTGCAATGGCATTTCTGGAAACTCTCAATTCCTTACTGGTCCTGAATTTTGATTCTCATACCAAGAATTTGGCCGATTATCTAGTTTCATCGTCGTGGTTCAGCATTGCATTTGGATGCTTGGGCTCGTTCCCTGCTGTACAAATAAAATGGATGATATACATGAATTTTAGTTCTCTGATAGATATTCTTTTGGGGTCAGGCTGTGGGGCACCAGTTAAGGATGCCGCTCATTATCTGCCATCTGACCCTATAGATATGCTATTTCTTCTTGGTCAGAAGAGTAATCGTGATCCGGATTTGTTGGCTTGTCAAAAAGCAGTCTTGCTCGTACTGTATTTAAGTTCGCTTTACGATGACAGGTAATTTTTGCTCACTGGAACTTACTTCTTTAAATTGGAGAATGATTTTTTTTTTTTTTGGTTGTTTGCTTTTGAAGAATTGCTGATGACAAGCTGGCATTAGCTTCCTTGGAGCAGTTTATTTTACTCAACTGCGGTGATTTCATCCGTGAAGCTTCAAATGTAGTAACAAGAGAAATGATAGTAAATCTCTACGGGCTCTATAGGGGGTTGGCGGAGGTGAGTTACCAAATACCTTATAGCGTTGAAGCTGAGAAAAAACTTTTTGAGCTGTTGTCTGAAAAGGATTGGGATTCTCTTTCTTCTAAGATCCATTTGACTTCGTTAAGATGGCTATTTCGACAAGAAAAACTCTGTCGATCATTATCTGATCAGGTTTTGAAGTTCTGCAGTCGCGGCAGTGCTGTGGTTTCTTGCCACGAAAGTAGTAGAGAAGTCAATTTGCATGTCTTAACTGAGTTGATAATATCCGGTGGCAACTTTGTGACGTTTATTTTTGTGTGTTTGCTCGGAGATCTGGTAGAAGAAGCAAATCGAAATCATGATATCATTTTAGTATTGAAAACATGCAGAAGTATGATATCCATATGTCCAGGTGCTGCAGATCATTTTTGTACTCACTCCATAGATGCTGCCCTCCATAACATTCTGCTTTTTTCTATATTCTCTTTCCCGGAATTGTTTACGGCCGCATCTCAACTGGTCTTCAGTATTTTGAAATCAGTTCAGTCTGCTTCACTTTCTGATAGCGAAGCATGGATCGGAATGTCGAAGAAGGTAACATACTTTTGCCTCAGTTTTGTTTTTTTATTCCTAAGAGCAAATTCTTATGTTCCTTTTTTTCACTCACTCTCTTCAGTTAATGGACTATGCACTCTCAAGGGCGGCTTCAAATGGATGGAACGAAGAAGTTTTCACTGTAGTCGGCATACTTTGTCTGATATTACACCATTCGACAGCAGGGGTTCTGCAAGAAACTTCTAGAATGATTATCCTGAATCCTTCGCTGGCTTCATCTATCAATTCTGTAGTCTCTAATGCCTCCTCAAAGGGGCCTGCTTTGTTTGACGATAATGAAGGAACGATAACCGGGAGAGAGCTCGTATTTGTGCTTTTTTTGGTCTTCTTCTCGTTAAGTAGGTATGGGCTTATGGCTACAATTTTTTTTCCTATTGCTTCTTGTTTTGATGACATTGTTTGTTTTGTCACAGCTTACGAGTTGTGGTACCGGGCATTGTCGACTTACAAGCATTGCTCGACGATGATGAGGACGTGCCTCCGTTACGCCATGTTGGCATCCGATGCCACGTACTCTGCAAGTTGTTGCACTTTGGACCTCCATCAGTGAAACTGATTTCATCTTCCTGTCTTGTGGAGCTGTTTGCATGGTTTTCAAATTACACAGATCAGGAATCACCTGAAGTGAAATTCGAAGATGGGTATCTATTATCTGTGAAGTCTGTTCTTGAAGGTCTGATATTTTATGATGATCCCAGAGTTGCAATGAACTGTTCCAAGTGTTTGTCGCATCTCCTGTCGATGGAAGGCGGGAGGCTGTCGATTTCCGGACACGGGAATTGGTTGCGAGTGATGGTAGATGAGCTGGTCATGTATTTGTGTACTCCAAGCGTGACGTGGAGGTATTCCTCCAGCAGTTTCAAGCCGGCTCTCAACGTCGCGGTTGCGTTGCTGAAACTGAGTGAAGTTCCTCCGTGGATGGTGGAGTGCTTCGATGATTCACGTATCGGGAGCATCATCGAGAACATGAATCCGAGGTGTCTGAATGCTGAGATGGTGGTTTTGTTTGGGAGGCTTATGGATGTTGGAGTGGTGAATTCTGCCCATGTTGCTGATCTGAACAAGGTGTTTCAGGTGAGAGGGCCCCTTTGCTTGCTTTTGTGGGAAATTTTTTATTATGACCATGTTTTTAGATCCCCGGATTAAAACACTCCAAGTATGTGTTGAATGGTGGCATTGTCTCACTCACTTCATAAAAGTGTTTGAATGTGGTGGTCTATGAATTGTGCGTGCAGGGTTGTCGGAGGTATATTTACAGCGATGGTTGTGAGGTTGAGAATGCAGCAGCGGAATGTGATGGGGAGGATCAATATTCGGAAGTTGGTTCGTTCCTTGCGAGAATTGTTTCGGTTTCAGAAAGGAGGGAGGGAGTTCTTGAGGAAATAGAGGTATTCATGAAAAGGTTGGCTTGATTTGACTTTTAGTTTTATTTATTTATACGGTTAGCTATTGATCTTAAAATCATATTTATAAATGAGATTGGCTGCGTAGCTGGGGTACCAGTATTATTTTTAAGAAACATGGTGAGCCTCAAAAAAGAGTTGTGGAGTTGGGGCATTGATATATATATTTATTATTTGTGTGATGGGGAATTGAAGAATGAATGAATCATAATTTCTTCGATTCCTCCCTCCCCAATGGCCGCCCTTAATTGTGGCGCTTGCTCGAGCTTCTTGATTTCCTCCAGACGACCCCAGAATCTGCGATCGACAGCGGCGGCGGTGACTGGGAAAACCCACTCCACGCCCACCGATGATGGTAATAATTCCATATTTTCATAACAAACCTCTTCTTACATACTATTAATACTGACTACTGCATGAGCATGGCAATTGGCAGGGTCTTCTTCTGCGCAGCTGCAGCAGTTGGATCTCCTTCAAAAACTTATTTCCACCCAGAACCCAACTCAGCAACAAGGTACTAACTAATAAAACTGAATAATATTCGAACACTCAGCTCCACATATATAAAACAAACATATATGCATGTGCTCTCTCGTTGCCCGTTGGCTAATTGCTTCTATTTTGCTTTTATAGATAGCAAGCAGCATTCCATGCTAATAATTAATATCATCTCTACTACTTGTGAAGCCAGATTACACCAGCGGGCCCACGATCCGCCAGCAGCTCGAGGATCTCGTCAGCGGCCTCGCCCTCCACGGCCATTTCAGCATTCCGCTGGGGAAGAACAATCTGAAGAAGAAGACGACGAAGGACAAGTACTCGACCCTGTCCCAGAGACGGAACATCCGGAGACAAACGTACCTGAACGTGGTCTCCCAGAGAAACGACTCAACGTTCTTCGCAACCGTCGGGGGATTCCTTCTCCTGCCTCCTCTCCTCATTTTAGGCGCAGCTGTCGCAACCGGCTACGTGCAGCTCTTCCCCCCGTGATCGTAAAAAACATCGATCAAACTGTCCATGTACTCTTCGTTGATTCTAGCATCTCCGAAAAGTGCTTTCATTTTCCCTGCATTGTCTCTCAAGCTTCTCCCTCGATCGCTAACCATCGCCATCTTCAACGCATCCGCCACCTGATGGCGTGAAAACGAACCATCATTCTCGTTTCTCGGAATTTCTACTCCGACTCGCTTATCGACCAGCAATCTAGCAATGAGTCCCTGATCATTCATGACTGGGAACAGAATCAAAACCCGTCCATAACAGAGTGATTCCGTTACAGAGTTCCAACCGCAATGAGTCAGAAAGCCGCCCACACAAGGGCGACTGAGGATAGTCGCTTGAGGAGCCCATTTCGAGTAAACTCTTCCTCTTTCTTCAACCCTTTTGGCGAATCCATTCGGCAATGTTTCTATTTGGTTGCCTCTGTTTAGAACCCACAGGAAAGGCAATCCGGATTGCTCTAATCCGAAAGCTAACTCTTGAACTTCTTCGTGTGTCAATACGGCTTCGGTTCCTAATGCAACGTAGACCAATGAATCGTCTTTCTGTTTGTTTAACCAATCCCTTATCTGAATCCAATCTTCATCGGAGTCGAACTCGGCGACCTCTTCGTCCAGTTCTACGGGCAAAACTCCGGTAGGGATGACTGGTTTCTGATTGTACAAGTGGTGGATGAGTTCGAACCACTCGGGTTCGAAGGCAGTGCACGATCTTAGTATCATGATGTCGCTCCCTTGTATGGTGAGGCCGAATCGAACTGAATCTGACGTGCCTGAGTTGTAAGCGTTCTCCCCTGCTGCATCTGTGAGGAGTTCAATGCCATGGAAAATGCAGAGTAGGGATTTTTGATTGAGTGTTTGTTACCTTTCTCCATGTTTTTGGTCATCTCGTGGAGGCGAAAAGCCATGTTGGATTTGAAAGGAATCCAGTGTGGTACAACGGTGTAATCCTCCGCCGTGACTCTGCTGCAATTTTGGTCCAGTAGTCCAGAAGACGTTGGCCCCAGAAACGCCATGAAAGCTGCTGGAAATAAGCTGAAAAAAGCCTTGGAAATTCCGATTTCCTGCGCGACTCGAGGCAGCCAATGAGAAGCATAATCGTAGAGAATCCAATCAGGTCTAGGGCTCATTTCTTGCAGAAAATTCCGAATCGGATTCTCGAGTAAATCTAGGGCTATTTTCAATAGTTGCTGCTTCTGATGCGGCACGTCCATGGAGGATTCGCAATCAGGAGCCAAGTGCTCGACGGTCGGCATCGGAAAAACGACGAAATCGATGAGGTGAGATAAATCGTCAGGGATCTCACCGAGTCGTTGAATGTTTCTCGGCGTTGAAATGAAAGAGATCCGATGTCCTCTTCTTGCTAAGGTTTTCGACAGCCGGAAAAACGGACGGAGATGCCCCGCCGCGAACCATGGAAACATCACTATGTGAAGAAGCTTCCTTCGCTCAGCCATGGCGCAATTAGCAGCAGTCGCCAGACAGTGAACATTCCTTAAATATTGAATCATTTATAATTTATTAATACAATTTATTCTGATAATACTCTCCGTTGGTGTTCTGGAAAAAATGGTGCCGAAGATCTATCTGTTCGGCGACTCCATAACCGAGCAGTCCTTCCAAAATGGCTACTGGGGAGCTGCGCTCGCGAATCATTTCGTTGGCAAGGTAGGCGAATCTGCGATTCTTTTGATCTGATTTTTTTTAAACCTCCGTTTCGGCGAAGGCGGACGTTGTTGTGAGAGGTTTCAGTGGATACAACACGCGTTGGGCACTGAAGGAGATCGATAGAGTATTTCCGGAGGCGGAACACGGCGGCGATCCTCTCGCGGTGACGGTGTTCTTCGGCGCTAACGACGCCTGTTTGCCCGACCGATACGCCTTCTTTCAGCACGTTCCTCTCCCTGAGTACAAGCAGAACCTCACCGCCATTTTTGCTTTTATCAAGGTAACCAACCAACCACGTTCTATTCGAGACAGCTATGAATTAGTGTGATGATTTATTTATTTGTTGCAGAAGAGATGGCCGTCCACCCTTGTCGTCTTCATCACTCCTCCTCCCATCGACGAGGAAGCTCGAATCCTGTAGCGCGCTTGCTTCCTTGCTTGCTTGAACGTGACGAGATTCTGATATCTTTTGTTTCGAAATCTTGATAGGAAACCTTACGTGGACAATCCCTCCGGTCTACCGGAGAGGACGAACGAGGCTGCAGGACTGTACGCGGAACAATGCCTGGCTGCGGCAGCTGAATGCGGTGCTCCGGCCATCGACATCTGGAAGAAAATGCAGGAGAATCCGAGCTGGGAAAAGGAATTTCTCAAGTGAGCTCTCCGATTACCTTAATCGTTTTCTTATTATGATGGTGTGTGTTTTTTGCAGCGATGGGTTGCATTTGAGTGAAAAGGGGAACAAGATTGTGTTGGATAGTGTGATCGAGAAGCTTGGTGAAGCGAATATAAATATCGATACTTTGAAGCCTCAGCTACCTACGTTTGATGATATTATGGTAAATATTTTGCCTAAAGTCTCCTAGTTTCTTTCCATTTCGGAATGTTCGAATTCTTTCTGAGAGTGAGACCCAGAGCATATGAAAAGTTTTTTTTATTTTTATGATTTAGGATATGGTGTGAATTCCAAAATAATTACAAATATGAATATTTTAAATGTAATCATTTTTAAAATAACTTACTTATTATTATTATGTAAGTTAAAAATATAAGTATAATTTCAATTCATCTTTTATTTGATTTTGCTGTCTGTTCGTGGATAACGAAACGAGGAGAGGGAGAAGACGGAGGCAAATCAAGGTGAGCGAGCATCGCTATTCTGGAGGAAATTGCATCAGTAAGTAATATTCAATTTCTTATATTTAAAGATAGATCTTGAGAGGGAATTTGTGTATATCGCTGCCGCCTGCCGTATTTGAGTCGCACAGGGGCCCGCCCGTTGACAGTGTTGGTGTTTCTGTGGAATAATAAGTTTTTGCTTGTACAAAAAGGAGTTTGTATTCTTCCGGTGGATTGAGTCTCAGGTAATTGGTTTGTGATGCTATTTTATAAGTTTTTGCTTGGACCAGATGAGTTTTAAAAATGATGTTTATGGTGATTTGTTTCGTCAGTTGGTGTTTCCTCTTGGATCACAAGAGGGAAAATGTGATGTTATTTCATTGAAATGTTGTAGGACAAAGATATTTGAAGTCGATAGAAAGCTCGGATCGATCAATGGAAGCAAGGGAAGATTTGAAGTCAATTCTGCCATTTTTTCCGTTAGTACTCCGATCCTCAGCCCTTTTCTGGCCACCACCTATTGTGGTAGCCCTCAAAAATCTCGCCAAGGGTCCGGATGCCAGCAATGTTCACTCCGGTGAGCTTTTCGCTGTCGCCATTGCTAGCATGCGTGATTCACTTGGATTGCCTGATCTCCATTCATCCGCTTCCCTTGGCTTCTCACTCTTCTTCGATGAGGTGAGCTGAACAAAAAAAAAATTGTTTCAGTATGTTATCACATGATTCTGCTTTTTTTTTTTTTTTAGAAAAAAAAAAAAAA